>JANTNT010023564.1:0-13082 GCA_024752375.1 Entacmaea quadricolor | reverse complement strand
AGCTCAAACAAAGACTCCTATTCCTAAGAGGATTGTATTGGGAAAACATTACGCCCCATCGAATAAGGTCTATTTACTACTATCTATTTTTCTATAAACACTTCCTTAATCCAAGTTACGTAACACCACGCATTCCCTCGTTCAGTCCATCAAAGTATGTCGATCACTAGTTGCGAACTTCTTATGTGACAATACAACTTGATCATCAGATCTCCATGCGGCCTCTTCAGCATCAAGTGAATCCAATCAGGCATAATATTCATACAAGTATTAGAAACCCAAATCAAAGTTACGCAACATGCTACATTCCATCGTTCATTCCTACAAATTGCTTGTCGCTTTTTTCCTAACATTTCATCATCTTCTTCTAATACAGTAGTTCAACTTTATGGAACACATCCCCCATGGGGGCTTTTCAGTATTGAGTGAATTCAGTCAATGCTATCAAATATTCATCAATTTTCAAAAACCCGATGATCCGAGTTTATACCTAACTTTTCCACATTCCCTTGTTCATTCCATTAAATAGTATGTTACGCCTTCCGGGGGGTACTGCCCTATTTTTGCTATACGGGTATGTGCCGCCCGATAGGGTATGTGTTTTCGGCTTTTAAGTCTGGGGTAGGGTATCACTTTTTGACATTTTTCTGGGATAGCGTAAGGTTTTTGTCTGGGATAGGGTTAGTTTTTGGTCGTTTTAGTCTGCTAGGCTACGCTTTCTGCTGACAAAAAAAACAGTTTGAAATAAATTTGAAACAACTGGTAAATATTTATTAAAAATCTGTTGAATAGCCGTTTTAGTAGGTAGGTTTAGTCTGGGGTAGGGTATGTAAAATCCAAATTTAAGGTCTGGGATAGGGTCAGGGTTTTGAGGACTTGGCGGCACCCCCCACCCATGTTAGGGTGGTAGTACCCCCCCGGGTACGCCTTACAGTGATTTCATTCTCTTTTTTGATACAATACTACTACATGTTGGCACACATCCCCATGAGGGCTTTTTATTATCAAATGAATCCAATCTATATTCATAAAAACATTATAAGTTCAACGGAGAGCTGCAAGATTTGTAAGTGGGAATTATAAGAGAGAGACCAGCGTTACGCAATTGATTCAAAATTTTGGTTGGCCTACGTTAGAAGAGCAATAGATCGACTGTCATTATTTTATAAAATTGTTCATGGATTCGTAGAAGTCAAGACAGGACCCCTCGAAAAAATGTAGAAGACCCACAAGGAGCTCTATATCAGCAACTTTACTTACCGAAATATACAAGCTAAGAAAAACTGTTACAGATCATCGTTTTATCCTCGAACATCCCTCCCGACATCATTGCAAGAGTGTGACAATCTCTCAAATTTCAAATCTGGACTGAACTCTTTTAATTTAAAGGACAATATTGAAAGAAGGCATTCTTATGTTTAGGACTTGACCGCCCCTGTGCTTATATATATCCCACAAGCAGTTTTGCACGGTAATTATTTAGATTAGAGTTTTGATAAATAGCTCATTGAATCGAATTCGCTCAAAACTACGAATTGGAATTTCGAGTCTCCAAAATAATGTCATTTGGAAGCCAAACCGTCTCATGTTCATGAATGTCAACTTTATGTTTCTAAAGGTTTTTTCATACTTCACTTCATAAACTGGTCTACAAACCGGGCCTAGCTTAAGAAAACTTTGATCTTCAACTGCTTAATCGTAGAAACTTTTGTGTTAAATCTTATGGTCATCGTTCGTTCTGTGTGTGCTCCAGAACTTTTTATTTCATGGACATAGTGTAAGCATTCTATTGAAAACAAATTCCTCTATATTAAAGCTTGTAAAATAGCACCAACACAATAAATAACAACACCAATTTCATGAATTTATACTTTTTATTGTCTGCCTTCATATCATTTACTTGTGGTACAGCCTGATCCTGAAAATAGTGGAATACACCACAGGGGTTGGGTAAAAGTAGTATCAGTTAAGCATGTGTAAATAGGTTAGTTATTTAGTGTAGTTTAAAATATTGTAATTCATGTAGAGCGGGCCTTGAGCCCGTTTGTATTTTAACTTTTTTAATTCTTGGTTTGCAATCATTCCCAAAAGAGCAAAATAACAAAAGGCATGTCCGCCATGCTGGAAGATATAACAAAGAACTCATTGAAAATTCTTTTGAAAAGTTCTTCCAACATGGCGGCTATTGCAAACGATCAATAAAAGTTTTCAACACACACACCTAAAGCCCGATCCTAACCCCATCGTACTCGATTACTATCCCCAAAGGTAGTTAATATTTTAACTAACCCTCAACCTAACCCTGAAGTACATAAAACATATAGCTTTCCATAATATTCACCCTAAACCTAACCCAACGTTAATTACTTCATTGGTATTCTTAGTTAACAGTTTCATTTTGTTAAACATGTCAGTTTTTCAAAACCTATTTTATTTCCGCATAGTTCATTAACTCTTTACATCTTTATTTTTTATTATTTTGTGTCGTTCTTGCTTCTTTGTTAATCTCGATGGAGTGTAGTATGAGTTCATGGAGTGGTGGTGAGAGGACATGGAGTCTGACCTAAGTTGTTCTGGTAAATAGGCCTTTTGCAACAGCGGGCCACATGGTACAAAAGCCACCTTGCTGGATGGCAAACTGCGCACTGGGACATCAAAAACAAAGAAAAGTCAAGGTTGACTGGTTAAAGTCGCTTTGTTCTAAAGGTTTTCACATTCCTTTGCCCTCCAACATGGCGGATTTTGTACCACGTGAGAAGTTGTTGCAAAAGGCCTAATGTCCTAGTGTTGAAGTGTCTTTGTTGGTTGAAGTTTCTTAGTCAGGAGAAGTTCCCTAGTCAGATTAATTGTCTTGGTCAGATAAAGTGTTTAATTTGAACTGTCTTAGTCAGGTAAATTGTCTTAGTTGAAATGTCTTAGTCACTTGAAGTTCCTTAGCCAGATAGACATAGACGTTCGCCCCGTCAACCTTTTTTAAAATAGCTATATATTCCTAATGATTTTGTCTGATGGACTCTAGATATATTTTTCCCTTCTACACTAATTTCTATAGTTTGATCATCAGTAGAAGCTTTTAGGCGCTGTCTGGACCAATAATCATATATTCTCTGTTTTGGTAATTTTTTTGAAATTAGAGTGTTCCACATTAAATTGGGAATTATGCAAACATGTAAAAACAGAAATTAGGTAAGTTTTAGATTATGCTAGAAGACTCAGAAATACTATATATTAGCTTCAGTCCGTAAAGCCATACTATAATGGGCCTTTCGCAAGATACAGTTGTTTACTCAAAGAACCAATTTTACTAGCCAGTAGCTTCATCATCATTAACTATTGGACAAAAGGTTCTCAAAGGTGTTAGTTAATCAGATCTGTTGTCAAATGAACAATTCTTTACTCGTTTCATTGTCAAATCCTTCAATAAAAATATGTCTTGGTCAGTTGAAGTGTCTTATACAGTCATGTGAGGTTTCTTAGACATGTGAAGTTCCTTAGTCAGGTGAAGTGTCTTCCTCAGTTGGAGTGCCTCAGTCAGTTGGAGTGTCTTATTGAGTTGAGGTGCCTCAGTCAGTTGGAGTGTCTTAGTCAGTTGAAGTGTCTTAGTCAGTTGAAGTGCCTTAGTCAGTTGAAGTGCCTTATTCAGTTGAAGTGTCTTAGCCAGTTGAAGTGCCTTAGTCAGTTGAAGTGTCTTAGTCAGTTGAAGTGTCTTAGTCAGTTGAAGTGTCTTAGCCAGTTGAAGTGCCTTATTCAGTTGAAGTGTCTTAGCCAGTTGAAGTGCCTTAGTCAGTTGAAGTGCCTTATTCAGTTGAAGTGTCTTAGTCAGTTGAAGTGCCTTAGTCAGTTGAAGTGCCTTATTCAGTTGAAGTGCCTTAGTCAGTTGAAGTGTCTTAGTCAGTTGAAGTGTCTTAGCCAGTTGAAGTGTCTTAGTCAGTTGAAGTGTCTTAGTCAGTTGAAGTGTCTTAGCCAGTTGAAGTGCCTTAGCCAGTTGAAGTGTCTTAGTCAGTTGAAGTGTCTTAGTCAGTTGAGGTGCCTTAGTCAGTTGAAGTGTCTTAGTCAGTTGAAGTGTCTTAGTCAGTTGAAGTGTCTTAGTCAGTTGAAGTGTCTTAGTCAGTTGAAGTGCCTTAGTCAGTTGAAGTGTCTTAGTCAGTTGAAGTGTCTTAGTCAGTTGAAGTGCCTTAGTCAGTTGAAGTGCCTTAGTCAGTTGAAGTGTCTTAGTCAGTTGAGGTGCCTTAGTCAGTTGAAGTGTCTTAGCCAGTTGAAGTGTCTTAGCCAGTTGAAGTGTAATAAAGTTGATGTGTCTTAGTGCTTAACTGTTGTGATTCGTATAAAGACTAGTGTTATAGTTGAGTCTGGTGTGAGTTAAGTATCGAGGTGTGAGTTGAAATACAATACGATATGATACTTTTTAAATGTTCTCACGGAGGGTTATGACATGTTTTAGTAGTGAAGTGTCTATGTTGAAGCGTATTAGAGTTCAAAAGTCTTGGTCTTTAATTCATTCCTAGCATTGAACACAATTTCATTGCCAATACTTCACCAGTAGACCATCAGATGAATCACACCAACCATGGATTTAAACTCCTGTTTAATGCTTTTGTAGAGATTTCTGAAAACAATGACATTAATTATTGTTCATGTACACAACGTCTATGGAAACCAAAGTTAAGTAAATGTGTTCGGTTTGTATATGGAAACCGATTGGAATAATTGATAAAGCTTCATAAATAACTAAAGATCATTAAATTCTCTTTTTCCTAACTCCCTTTCCCTCCCAAAAAATCAATACTCAAAAAAGGCTTTAACTTGTAGACAACCGGCATAGGCTGGCTTTCATAGGGCTTCATGACAACAAGTTGGAATTTAGAAATGTTCATTTTTACGGGGAAAACCTGTTAGAAAACCCTCAAAGCACAGGAGAGAACCAACAAGCAATTCTACTCAATTGAGATGTCTGTTGAAGTGTTCTAGTGTTGATGGGTCTTGGTTTTCTATTCATTCAGAACCTTAGACACTCAACTCTCTGACTTCCATTACCAACACTTCACCAGTAGGCCATCAAGTCAAGACTGGGCAGAAAATCGCACCGCATGCGGACGAGTAATTATACTAAAGGTTCTTTGGTAGGAATTAAAAATAAACTTGCATCTCCTAAAAGTTAAGAAGGTACACGGGCGTGTAAGTTTTCGCACCGTAGTATTTGTCTGTTTTGAACATTTAAAAACGTTCCTAAAGTCAGAAATGCTGCTAACCAATTGCAGTCAAACCAGCCAAAGCGTTCCTGCCAAGATTCGAAGATTCAATTTGGTTGTAGAAATAGAATTTCAATCTTGTTTTGTAACTTACAATAATGAAATCAAGCTTGCAGATGTCAAAAAAACGGTCTTGATTGAAATCCTGATTTGTGATTGCGATAAACATACATTTTAAAGAAGCAAAATACTTTCATAGGTATTTTTAAAAGTATTTGATTGGCTAGCATGTCAGGGGCGTAGCGAGAAGCCAGGATCAGGGGGGTTGACATCCGTGTCCATTCTTATTTATCCTTAGTTATGTTTGCCTATGCTTACCTATGTTTACCTAGTCTTCCCTATCCTTTCTGTATTCCTGGCTATGCTTATATATGCTTATGTATGATTTGATATACTTACCTATGCTTACCCAGGCTTAGATATGCTTGTCTATGCCTACCTATACTTACCTATGTTTATGTATGCTTGGTTATACTTATGTATGCTTGGCCATACTTACTTATGTTTAGATATGCTTGTGATCTATGCCTACCTATGTTTACCTATCCTTATATGTATGCTTGGCTGTACTTACCTATCTGCTATTCACCTTGAGCTTCACCATTGGTAAATAAATCACATAACCCCTCGCTTAAGGCCGATAACTTTCAATTCCAGACAATTTGGAGGGTGACTGGAGGACAAAGTTGCACTTATTGTGAACGGTTGATCAGAAAAGATTACAAATACCTCATCTGTCATCGAAATACAATTAAATTACAAAGAAGCAGCCAGAAGTAAACATAGGTAGGCATAGATCACAAGCACATCTAAACATACGTAAGCATAGGTAAGTATAGCCAAGCATACATATAAGGATAGGTAAACATAAGTAGGTATAGATCGCAAGCACATCTAAACATACGTAAGCATAGGTAAGTATAGCCAAGCATACATATAAGGATAGGTAAACATAAGTAGGCATAGATCGCAAGCATATCTAAACATACGTAAGCATATGTCGTATGGTATGTATACATACCATAAATTAGTTCAATCAGGGAGCGGTCATTATTTATGGTGGGGTCGGGGGTGGGTGATTTTTGCTTCAAATTCATAAATTCTCACAACCCCTCCCTTGCCATAAAAATGTTTTTCATGACCCCTCCTTCTGGGGTTTGCCAAAAACTGTATATTTTTTCTTGACCCCTCCTTCAATTGCCGAGGAAAATTACTAACCCCTCCTTCAGATGCCTCCAAAATTCCATAACCCCTCCTGAAAATCACCCACCCCCTACCTAACCGTAAATAATGACCGCTCCCTTACTCAAAGATATCTGTAATTTTTGCTATTTTACACGATTCCATACCTTGTAGACAGCAATGTTTGCAAATATGTGTCCCTTGTTAACATCGTCCTTTGTGAACGTAGCTTGTGAGTACACGCTCCCTGAGTCTTGTGCACTACTTTCCTATAGAAAGGTATAAAAAATATAATACACAGGATATTTTGAATCAGAACAGATACAGAGGGTATGCACCCACTCCTACCCCCTCAGTGGTCGTGGAAGAGAGTGGAAGGTCAGGCTTTACTCCTGCCACTTTTTTTCGGGCATGCGACAAAAAACTTCCCAGGTTGTCTACCTGTCGTTGAGTGTGTTTGCCAGTGAAGATAAAAACTCATAGTTTTGTGCCCGTAAGGGACTCTTCCGTCGAGTTTGCTCCACACACGCTACCACTACATTGAGTATTTGCAACACTTAAACTCACACGTTGATAAAGTTTTACGCAAGGAGGAAAACCGGAGTAACTGGAGAAAAACCCTCGTAGCATAGGAGAGAACAACACATCAAACAAACTCAACTCACATACAAGACTTTGCTCGATCTACGGACCCCTTGCACCAAAGTGCTGCATCGGTGAGAGGACAGCGCCATAGCAGCGTAGACCACCCATGCCATAAAGCGAGAGTTTTTCCAATTTTAAGGGTGTTCCTCTACCTCTTCTCTCAGAAGCAGTTTTTTGCACACTGCATCTAGCTTCCCTAAGAGAATCTCAAACTAAAAGTTACCAAGCGACGATAGTTGCTCATAGAAAGTTCTTATGAATATATGACTATATGACTATAACATGGAGCACCTACCACACTTTGTCTGCTAGTGTTGTTCGAACCTAAGAAGGACTAAAGACAAGAGAATATTTAATACTCAGCTGATTGTTATAGTGGTCCATTCAATCGACTATAACAATCAGCGGTCCTCTTTATATTCACTAGATCACTAATAATGGGCCATTGCATTTAATTTTTGTACCATCTGGTTGAAGGATTAAGGAAATCCTGGGAGGTAAGGATTGAAATTAAGTGGAAATCCTGGGAGTATAAGGCAAAAAGTTGCTGGAAATCCTGGGGGTCAGGGAGAAGAAAATGCATAGACCACTTTTATAATGGAGGATTTTAAGATATCCAAACTAAGATCATTCACATAAAAACAACTAATTCCAGCTGAAAGAGCACTCAAAAATTAACAATTTTGGAAAGTTTGAACATCATTGTAAAAAATCCTGAAGAGATATTGAGGATCAAGATAAGAGAGTTTTGTATGTGTTTTGCTGTCTTGGCCTTTGTAGCTTCGTTTTCATGTTTTTCCATAATTTAAAAGGCTTATAACTTCATAATGAAGGGGGTATTTTCAATTATACACACACATTTTGTTCAAATCATACGCCGGTACTTGAAGTTTTTTTGTGAATCGTGGAGAATATCACTAATCAAAAAAGTAAAACTATACCAAATGATGATTAATAATTCTATCTACTGCTTTAAATTAAAAATATTTAACTGGTAATTAGAAAAGCTTTAAAATACCGATTCTAGAACTGAATTGGCACGCGACTGCTCACCCTAAAATATGCGCCTTGGACATTTTTTTTATTTCACATACCTAAAAATTCACAAATAAAGCTTTGAATTAAATGAGAAAAGGGGGTGTCACCGAATTATATGAAAAGTTACAGAAGCAGAAATGAGGAAACTCTAGTCGAAAACGAATCCCCAAAATCGGCCATTTCAACCATTTTCCTTAAATTTTATCGAAACAAAACATTGACTAAATTTAGACGTTTTGGTTTTTTTTACCAAGGATACACAGTATAAAATATTTTCTGATGAAAATATTTTCAAAATTTGTTCAATAAGGTATTTCCTCACCAAAAGTAGAATTTCTACGCTCTCGATCGTAGAGTCGCTAGTGCCCAGACTCCCCACGGACACACGAACGCAATCGGCTGCGTGCGAAAGATGCGCAGTAGCAACTATCCGGAACTACCTTAAAATCTCCTGTCCTTCCTAGACAAGGCCCTTAAAATATCCCTTGTATTTTTATAATGTCACTTCCTGTAAACAGCTTCCTGTGAAATAGTTGTGTTCATTTTAGGTCCCTTAGGGACTGGTCATAAAGTATAGGGGGGGTGGGCCGGCAAAATCAGATAACTAGACGACTATTTTTGTGTGATCCACCCCCATACGGTTGCTGAAAAAATACATGACCCACTCCCATTTTCAAGGGCAAAATGAAAAAAAAACCCTCCAAAGTTGTCCCATTTCTATGATGGCCCACCCCTTTCAAGGAGCTCAAAAATATGTGGCCCACCCCCTGATTTTGCC
Source organism: Entacmaea quadricolor (assembly GCA_024752375.1). Lineage (NCBI taxonomy): Eukaryota > Metazoa > Cnidaria > Anthozoa > Actiniaria > Actiniidae > Entacmaea > Entacmaea quadricolor. The sequence goes on along the minus strand of JANTNT010023564.1, from coordinate 4,190 downwards.
GGCCCACCCCCCTATACTTTATGACCAGTCCCTTAGGATACCAATGTAATAACGTGACTGTCAAATGGTTTCCGTACTGATGCAATCAATTTCATCGAATCACACTCCTTGAATGCGGACCACCACGGGCGATACCTAATGCTTACCATGCTACGTCTGCTCGATCCTGTTAGTCTCTTTGTGAAGGTAACGTCCTCAGCCTTTACCCGCCACAGCTCTCTGTTTAACGACGATTCAAACAATTTCTTTCTGGATAAAATAGTGAACAAAATGTGATATTTATAGATGGCCGTAAGTTAAATAATATTACATTCAACCAGAAGGAGTAGGCAAGTAAGCAAGTTTAGGACTCGTAATTTACCTATTACGCTATATGCCTTACCTTCAACCACTTGATTCTGATCGGACGAGGGCAGTACAATTAATCGTTAATTGTACTACATAGGAGTACTTAGTATTTTTTTAAAAAAATTTGCGCGTGTTTTTGTTTTACTTTGCTCTGATTTGAGATTTATTTTTTTTTAAAAATACACTCATGTTCTCAGATTGACTTACGAATTACTTATATGAACGTACGCCTTCCAAGTTTTTTTTAACTTTTTAGAAATTTTGTTGAGTATAAACAAAAGCCTTTTTGGACTTCTCGTACAATTCGTACAGGAATAAGTACTCGCCTTAAGGCTTGTGCAATTACGAGAACTTTCAAAACATCACCAGCTCGTACCTATTAATTTACGAATAGTGCTCGAGGTCGTACAATTTCCTATACTAACTCCAAGGGTTAATACGTTATGTACCTCTGACAAGACTGACTTACTTCAGATAGATTCCCACCACGATTACAATGAAAAGTGAAGTCAGAACAGCTGCTAATACATACTGATATTACCATTTTCATAATATCTGAAAAAGAGTTGGAAAAAATAAGGTTAGCAGTTTTCGTATTGTCGATTTACTTCTTGTAAAATGGAACTGAGGGCCTGGAACTGATGACCTACTTAACACAGGCATAAACGGATCAATTTTATCGATCGAACCCTGCCGAAAAAATCACATGGTTGATGAAAGTCAGGGTACGGCCAACTCAAAGAACGAATTGGAATTTAGCATGTTGATTTTTGTGGAGGGAGGAAAACTGGAGAACCCGGAGAAAAACACTTGTAGCAAGGGAGAGAACCAACAAACATTTCTACTCACATGAGTCCTGAGCTCAGGAGTCAAACCTCGGACCTTGGTGGTGAGAGGCAACGCCCTAGCAGTACATGACACCAATGCTTCCCTAAACTGACATGTACCACGTGACGAAATTGATGAACGTGTGAAGTATGCATGCTTTGAGACCGAACTAGCCTTAGGAAGCGTTCATAATTTATCTAGAGGGGGGCTATGTGTATTTTGAGGAGGGTCATTATTTTCTCTTAAACAATTTAAGGGGGCTAACGAGAATTTCCCCATGAATAAAATCAAGTATGGGGGGGGGGGCTAACGAGAATTTCCCCATTAATAAAATCAAGTATGGGGGGGCAAACAAATTTTTTACCGAAAAAAATGCTATGAAAAACTGTTACTTGGAATACTGCACCTATATAATACCACATAAAATTGGGCAAGCTTGCTACTAGATTACTTCAAAAAATCTTAGACTGATACTTGTTCAGGATATTGTATTTGAAAAATTCCAGCAGACAAATTGTTAAACCCTGTCTAATTAGAAAGTGCAAAACAAGTAGCGTTTTGTCCACTTCTTGTGCTACATTGTCTCTTTGCCGGTGATGGTTCAAATTCCCAGTCGCTATCTTTAAAATGCTGAGAGATTGATGATAAAAATAATATTTTGCCAAATTAACCAGTCAATCATACTTTTCTTGACTTGTGCCAGTTGTTTTCAATCAATAAAGTTAGTATCATGTACTTTTTAGCAAACCAAGTTTGATTGAAGCAATATATTCTATTAAAACTCCAATGAAAAATCCTTTATTCATGTGCTATTAAGGGCCAAATGGGGAAAAATTGAATTATGGTAGGTGGGCCATGCCATTTGGGGGTTATGATATTTTACCTTGGTTAATTGACATCTCTTGAGGGGAGCCAAGAAAAATACATTTAGATAATCAGGGGGGGCTTCGAGAAAGAAAAAAAATTAAAAATCATCATAGCCCCCTCTAGATAAATTATGAACGCTCCCTTATGGTGACTGGCTACGTTCGATACGCGCCCAAAACGCCAATGGTCCCTAATTTTTATTAGGAACCATTGACGTTTTGAACTTCATGAGGGCAAAACCCTCAAATTTTGCGCGGGACTATATGTATTTTTTCAATATTCAGATACATCAAGTTCAAATCAAACTTTACGGAAAATTTAAGAAATTTTTGCGTCCGTTTATGACAACAGAAATCAGTACAAATACTGACAAAATTTTCCTTTTTCGGTGGATTTTCTAGAAAATGCTTATTATCTTTTATTTGTCTTTGAAATATGATTTACAAATTCAGTTCTTTTAAAAAATTATTCACAAAGCCTTGATACTTTTTGCAATATGAATTTTTAAAAATTAAGTTACATTTTCGTTAGTTTTCCTTAAAAAATCTCCGAGAACGGTATATTCAGGCTTGAATATCTCAAAAACAAGTGTCGGACACCCCATTTTTCTTTTCAAATTTGAATTCAGCATTAAATTTCTCTACAGAAAGTTTTTTTCTTTGGCAACTCAGAAAATAACCATAAATTATGGTGCGAGTGAAGTAGAAATCCTTAAATGTTGATGCCGCAAGTTAATGCTAGTACTGACGTCATTTTAATTTTAAAATCTACACAAAGTTAAAAAACAATAAACACGTACCTGGTGACGGACAATACTCGTTGTTAAAACCACATCTAGGTCTGCCTGACGGTGCCGTTGTACTCCCCCTGGCCATATGATGGTTTTATTTGATAATACAAGTTTTTTATCCAAACTAAAAAAGGTTATTACTTTGACCATTTTCTTTTTTTGGATGTTACTTAATTGGAATTCTAAGTATCTGTCACCATTTGTGTCTATGTGAAGATGACCCGACATGCCTGAAACAACGGAATTGGAGAATAACTAAAATGGTTTTCGTATGAATGGGAAACGAACGTTACCGACTTACAGCTTACAACACGTACACGATACGACATGCCGTAACATTGAAATGGCTTCCCATTAGAGCGGTTTACGTATGAGTGGGAGACATGCGTTACTAGAGACCTTAAGATTGACGTTTTTTTTTGCAAAAACCGGAAACCGCAAACGTCTAGAGACGTCTAGAAAGACCTATTTATCTTTTGTCTTGCTATACTTCTACCATTTTTTATGTTTCCTCCCATTGTAAGAGTGTCATTTAAAGCAAGTGCGTAAAGCAGAACACTGTCATGGAGAAAATTTGCGTAAAAATCGACCTGTAATGTTTAACAATATACGAAATAAGTGTTAATAGATTTATGTAATAGAAACTTCTACAGTAAATTGGAGTACGTAAAGACGTACTCAAAATTCTTAGAAAAGATGGATGGGTTGTAGGTAATTTAGAACACCATGAATAAAAAATGAGTGTACTTAAGTTATGAGAGAAAATTAATATTTTTAGAGACAATTTGATAAGACCTATTTTCGGACTTGTTTATCTCGTATTGATAGAAAATAAATCTTATTATTTTCACATCAACTCGGTTTTCATTGTTTTTCTCGGTTGAATATATCGCATAACCCCTCGCCTAATTCCCAAGTGTCTCAAAGCCGGGGGCGGCTTTGAAATCTTCCAGGGAAAATTTGGGGCTAAAGCAGCTAATTAAATATGCAAGGGGAATGTACATTAGTATTCAAGGGGAATATCACTTAAGAATGTAATAAATTCTAAGTCAACCCCACTTGCTCCTCCTATTAGTATCTGTACCTCTGGCCCTACTTAGTTTTGCACCTTTACTCGTTAGGGACTGGTTATAAAGTATAGGGGGGGGGTGGGCCGGCAACATCAGATAACTGGACGACTTTGTGTGATCCAACCCCATTTTCAAGGGCAAAAATGGAAAAACCCTCCAAAGTTGTCTCATTTCTATGATGGCCCACCCCTTTCAAGGAGCTCAAAAATATGTGGCCCACCCCCTGATTTTGCCGGCCCCCCCCCCCCTACTTTATAACCAGTCCCTTAAATAACGTTCCCAGTAGG
>JANTNT010023453.1:0-13083 GCA_024752375.1 Entacmaea quadricolor | reverse complement strand
CTCCTGTGCGACAAAATCCAAAAGTTGCGCAATAGTCTATGACATCATCACCACAGGGTTCCCAAGAAGCACAGTAGCGTTACTTGATTGGTTGAAAGTTCGAAACCATGACAACATGCTACTAGCATCTTTGTTTTACTATTGAGAGCTTTCAATCAATGTCAATGTGGAGGGGTGGTTTAAGAGGGTTCGAAATGCTTTGGTAAATTAATTTAAGGCAATATAATTTTGGAAATGATTCGGCCGAACAAGAAATTGTTTTAGACTGCCGTGTAAAAGCGAAATTCTTCTTTGTAGCATCAAGACCTTGAATGGAAGTCAGCACTGAAAAACTACTTAGAAATTATTAATTTAGGTTAGGAACATAAAAGTTGATTAATATAGCATTTTATTTTTATCGCTGAAGAATGGAATCTTTCTGTTTAATTTAAATAAGGAAAATAATTTCGATAACCGACTATTCTTCGTGCGAAGGACACAAATTGAAAAGCAAAATAGTGTAGCCTTAGGGACTGCAAGACAAATAATATATAATGTAATGCCTTAATTTGACTTCATCTTTACATTTTAAGGAAAAGGTACATTGTTAAATGTGTAAACGTAAACGAGTGACTGTCAAATTAATAAATCAGAGTTCGTGGTACATGTCAAGCGCTAATGCTCTTCGTCAGAGTAAAGTCAACAAGAAACCACTTCGCCTTTCATTCTAAGTTAGCCTACAAATCTGCCTTGGGCTCAGTATATAGAGAAAATGACTATGATAATCGTGTTAGTGACCGGATTTATCCAAAAAGATAGCAAAATTAAAAGATTTAAGCGCTTAGTAGTCAGGCCTACGAGTTCCAAAATAATTTTGCAAACAAACTTGGCCAAGCAAAAGATTGTCTTAATGTTGTTTAAATACATAATGAATCAGAAATGTAGATTGGTTTTCGAATGGTTTAATCTAAAGTACATGGGCACGAGTGAACGCTTGCAGAGCGTCTAGTTAATGAATGAAAAATATATGAATAAAAAAATCATCGCACCCAACCCTGAAACTGCAATCTCTTATGAACGTTTTGGTATATTTCTAATTGCAAAGTACTCTTCTCAAAAGTATCTTGGATGCGATTCCACAAATTCCATCGAGAAAATGTGTGATTTCTTTGTTTTCATCTTAGCCTCGCATCCACGATAATCTTTGATCTGAGCAAAGTTTAATACCAAAGGGAGCCCAATTTAAATAAAGTAATAAATGAAAATACAATCAAAACAAAAAGAGCGTTATCAAAAGTTGGTAGTTTAAGAACACAATTGTTCGCTAATTCTCACACTTTTCTTTGTTTGCAGGTTACGTCATCGTGGCCATGTTGGATGACGTTAGCAAAAGATTTTTCATTAGCTTCTTTTGTAAACGTCATCCAACATGGCCGCCGTGTCTTTGTTTTGTGATTTCCTTGGGAATGATTGCAAACCATCAATGGCCAATGGATGAAAAGAGTAATAAAGCAAAACTATACACTTTATTATAATCATTATAATTATAATTATAATTATAATTATAATTATTACTCAAGAAACCTAAACTTCTTACGATGATGATCAACTGATCGAAAACGTTTGTTTCTTATAAACAAATATATATTTTTTTAAATACAACTTTTTAGGCATGATAATTTACTTTATTATAATCCTAATTATGAAAATTTATATATAAGCTGTCTAAAATTTTATATTCTTATCTTTCTTAGTTTATATTTATATTTTAGATAATTAGTTCAGTATTACTTTTTAACATTACTTTATGTAATTATTATTATTTTGAGGGCCACTGGGTCTTCAGTACTTGTGTAACTGTAAAGCGTCTACCCTCGTTAAATAAAAGTTTGATGTTTGATTGATATTGATGGATTGACTATAAAAAGCTTACTTTACTATCTAATTTACATATGTTTAATTAGTATTGAAAAAATAGCCAATACAACGTAGAACGAGTTTTACTAGCCTTCATCAGGTTTCGGTTATATATGATGTAGAAAGGAAATTACAAAATTTAGGAAATACAGATAAACCGAAATTAAGCGTTAAAAGATACAATGAAAATAAATGACAGATTATTTAAGTAGCTAGTATCTTTGGTCGCTCATCTGTAAAATTCGTTTGCATTTAAAATCGATTTGCAAAACTAAATTTGCGAAAAAAAGTACTTCAGGAAATTGAAATGTTTTCAAAACAATGATAATCTGGTCTAAAGCGAAATCTTAACATTATTCTAAAGTAAATTCACATCTGACATTTGTATAACAATTTTTGATATGGTCACTGTCAAAAGCTTTAATAAAATTATAAATAACCACAACTTTTTTTTATAAAAGGTCACGCAACTTACATATATTCTTAAGTTCTGAACCAATAAACAATATTCTAGATTTATTCCATAGATTTTATCATGTGATCTTCCGATGTAATAAATTTGAAAGTGTGAGTTTTAAAAGACCTTTAATTTCCCAAATTCGCTTGAGTGACCACGAAACAATGTTCGAAGACGAGGCGGGACTTGATGTTTTCGTACATTTACTGTATTTATCAAGTCCTGCCTCGTCTTCGAACATTGTTTCGTGGTCAATCGAGTGAATTCGGGAAACGTGTATTCAAAAATTTGGAGCTAAATTCATTTAACTTTCGTTCACATTTACTCAAAGCTGAAAATCGATTGTATTGTCACGCAACGTAGACTAAGATTATAACACTGGCGATAGGTCGACTTCAGCAAAAACAACTCGCTCACTTACGTTATTCCATTGGAGTAACTGTATTTTCCATAGCCATGCTTCTTTCCCCATTTCCATTCTCCGTCATACATATCACCATTCCCATAATAGTAAACTCCTTTACCGTGTCTCTTGCTAAGCTTCGTCTCTCCAATATAATTTTCAATGTTCTCATAGTCCGACGTTTCTCCACCTCCAAAACAGCGGCATTGAAATATTCCCATAAGACAATGAGTGAATTATTTTCGCTATATTAAAAGGTCATAATGTATCTCGCTTTAAAATAATTCTATTACATTCGAAACAGGTATCGAGTTTGTTTAAGTGTTGTGACAAAATTAGCACATACTAAAATGGCGACCCTGGACATGCTTTTCACGTGACGATTAAACAGGAAGTAACGTGACGTTATACAACAAACTAATGATGTAATATATTTTTCAAATAATATAATTATTAATTTGCTGGGCTACCTGTGGTGGAAAGTAGTGATATAGCGATTCTAAGTGAATTTTTCAAAAGATGTTTTATTTTGTATCGCAGAAAAAAAGTAATTCAAGATAAGACACAAAATGTATAATGCATACAACATTAGTAAGTATCAACTTTAAGAAGCGGGCCGGGGGAGGGGAGGGGATGATTGTTTTATAGGCTGAGATACCCAACAAAAAGCATAAACCTTTATAATCAATAAATGGAAAATTGGATTTGAAAAGCTGTCTTAATATGTTTTAGTGTACTTGTAAAATATCTTTATTTCAAAAACCTCTATTATTATTATTATTATTATTGTTGTTGTTGTTGTTATTATTAGGGAGTTCGAAATAATTATCAACAGTGTAAAAAAATCCATCAAGTGAGTAAGGTATTATCAATATTATGATTATGATTATTATGATTATTATGTTATTATTATTATTATTATTATTATTATTCTATATTTTGTATTTTTTTATTTATCTATCTATCTATTTTATTTATTTATTTATTTATTTTCTTATTTATTTATTTATTTACTTACTTATTTACTTATCAATTAATTATTTATCTATCTGTCTATTCGTTCGTTCGTTCGTTCGTTACGTTCGTTCATTTGTTACGTTCGTTCGTTCATTCATTCATTCATTCATTCATTCATTCATTCATTCATTCATTCATTCATTCATTCATCATTCATTCATTCATTCATTCATTCATTCATTCATGTTCAAGTTTTTGTAAATGTATATGGTTGTTTAACCAAAATTTTGCGCTCGCTACACCAGTTTTGCTTCGATCGCGAGCAGAAAAACAGTATATTGGCTAAAAAAATCATCTAAAAAATTTGCTTCATTCGCTTACACAAAGTTGAAAGAGCTCATTCATGAGTGAGGGGGCGTCTCCAGGGGCCCCCTTCCTCCTTAGCTCAGCTCAAAATCAAGAGGTAAAGTAGTTCGCTAATCTTCACCTTCAACACTAGGGTTATAAGTTTTTTCAGCCTTTGACAGGGATAGTTTTAGTGGTCTCATTTTCGAATCTCCCTCTTGCCAATTATTAAACAGCCCAGTTTACACATCGATGCGGAAAAAGCGATACACAGACACAGACACACAACACACAACACACACACACGCAAAACATTTACTCTATCATTATTTCATTTTATACTTGAAACAAAGTACGTATTCTTATAAGAGACGCAACAATTTAATGTCTTCAAAATTCAATATATTTGTGATAAGAATGTGCGTATATTATGACCCAAGACCCAAAGCAATGAACACCGGTACCGTTCGCAATGATGAGATATGTCAAGATCTAGGATATTACAATATGACCCAAGGTGAAGGATCTTAGCTTAAGTTAATCAATTTCTATATTACGTCATGATCAATCTCTATTTAGGTGTACAGTTACAAGAATTTTCGTGAACAACGACGCTTGAGCCTACCAACTTAATTTCCGTGTTCATTTGCTTCTTGAGTTTTTGAAATTTAACTAAATACACAACGAAGATTCGAAGCGAGTTTTGAAGACGGCAAGCAAGTTCAAGAAAGTTGTAGAACATATATTTTGAATCGAATTTATGAACTAGCGACACTAGGGAAGTTAAACAAGTTGAACTGGAATGTTGTCATCACAAGGCATGAAGCGCTTGCTGGAGGTTATTGTGTTGTTGTTTGTTGTTGTAACAACTCGAGTTTGTAGTGGATTATCAGACTACTGTAAAGAACAGTGCTGTACAAAGTCCACCAACCAAACAAGTATAAATTATCCTCTTGGTAATGAGGTAAGGTTATTCTGCTATAAAGCAACGCAACTAATCTTAACATAAATGTCGTTGATGGAATCCGTCTCATGCCGTCTCATGATGTTGAAGCGTATAAACCAGTGTCTTTTTAACGAACAAGTGAATTCAGGCTGTTGAGTATAATTATAAATATTTTTTTATAATTCTTTACAAATAAATGTATGCACGACTCTGGTCAGCATAAAGGTCATATAATATTCAAATTTTTTTCGTAAGATAGCTATAGAAAATTAATATGCCCTTTTCTCCAAGAAATCGTGCTGCAAGAGCGCTATTCTTCTTCTTCTTCTTCTTCTTCTTTAAGGTGGTTATAATCTTGATTGCATTAATATTAAAATTGCAATACTCTCTCACAACAGTGATTTTCCGAGAGATTCTGGACTAAACTTGAGATAAATAAAATTAACTAAATATCAATATACAAATATACAAAGCCATAAAAATCTCATTTCGAAGTGTTTGTTAATTGTTTGGCTTGCAAACAGTTTTTAACCAGCGACTAGTGAATCAAATTGACAACTTAATTCAAAATATCTTATGTTTGCATGGGTAAAAGTTTAAGTGTATTTTTGCCTTCTAGATTGACAGATGTCGCATAGTTTTGCGACGGGTAAAGCCATACGGAAATTTGAACAGAAACTTCTAAACATAAGTTAAGCCTCTTAATATGTTACTCTTTCATCAATCCTCGTACTTTCGTTTAAACATTCAGGGTATAAAAAAAGTGTAATTAAATAAAACTTATGTCAAGAAAAAATGGTGTGTTACATTTTAAATTAAAATGTTTAAAGACCATTTTAGACGTACGTAAAACGATTGATACTAGAAATTTAAACCTCAATTGTCTAACTAAATATAAACATTAAAAAAGCTTTTTTTCCACTATAGACTCGATTATTCAAAACATTAAGTTTGTTGACTTAAGCTTTGATTGATTTCTAGTTAAGCGCTATGGATGTAATTGCGTTACTTCACGCGTATTGAACTGAATTGCAAAAGAAAGGATTTTTAAAGCATAGGGACTTTTTATTTTAATGTCTTTTTAGGTCAATTAGACGAGGTATCTAAGTAAAAAGTAATCACTACTTTCCATAGTGCAGTTCTGCTTTTTCTTCAAGTTCGCTTACCGGCTCCACTCCCCCAGGGCTCCTTTATACACTGGCATAAATTGTTACTTCGTTTAAGTTTGTACTGTGATATAAGTAACTATACTGTAAAAAAAAGTAGACCTTTGACCAATTCCCTGAAAACAGTCCCTTTTTTAGTTATTTTCTGTGTTCACTAACGCGAATTCAGTTAATGTCTATCTTTTCTTGCAGGATGATATTTAATCTCTTTAATTTGGCATAGCAGTTTCGAAACAAACTAGTAAAAAGCTTTATTTTTTAAATAAAAAACAAGAGGAAACAAACTTCAAAAAGGATTAACAAAAATTGACGGTTCTTATTTCGGACAAACGAAGTTTAATTCACGACGTAATCTTTCTTTCGATGAAATTTCGTGCGTCAGAAGGCGGAATCGGTTGAAGGTGATGTTATGCAACATTTTCTTTTAACATGACGCGCAGGACGATTTTCTTCAAAACCTTTATCGCGGCAACATGTTTTTGAATTACCTTCAAAATCTTTTAACACCATTTGACAATTTTTGTTGAAAGCTTGGTGTAATGGTGATGTTAGATTCATGACAATGTTGCGTGGAAAATCTTCGTTGCAAATCGCAGCGTTTAACATCACCTTGAGGCTTGACAAACTTTGAGTGATTTGTTCGTCCAAACAACTTATAATTTTAAATTCAAAGTGTGACGAATATTCTATCTATTTCATGCATTTTTCTTGAATGTGTGAAATTATGGAATGATACCTCATTAAGATTTTTATGATATCTTCATTTTTCTTAAAATTTCGTGAGGCTACCATTAATTTAGGAAATCTCTATTTCTTCTTGAAACTTGACCTTTAATCTCTTTGAAGTTAGCTGTGTATCGAAACGCATAATTTATTATTATTGTTGTTGTTGTTGTTGTTATTATTATTTTATATTTAAAACAAGAAGAAACAACATTATCTGTAATTGTCGGTTTTTATCACTTCGAAAGTTCATCCGGTCAAAGTCAAACTCGGCCATTAATATAAAATCTTCATTATTCATTCATGAATTTCTTCATGATGTAGCTTCTGTCTACATTGTTGACCTGATTACACGTTACATTCCACAAAGAATACTTCGCTCATCATTTGAATGTCTTCTTATCCATGGTAATTTTAAACTGTTTTCTTATGGCCATCGATCGTTCTCTATTGCTGTTCCTGAACTCTGAAATGCTTTACATACAAGCATCAGGTCTTTATCAAGTCTTTCCATCTTTAAATCTAAGCTAAAAACCGTAAAAAACACATTCACATTTAGTTAAATCTGTTTTTAACTATAGTGTTAAACCAAAGCCCTAGGAAATACTTTGATAGGTGCTAAAAGATATTATTATTATTATTATTATTACTATTATTAATTTTATTATTATTTCCAGGGTCTAATTCCTTCTCTTGTATTTAACAAAAAATGATAATTTATCAAATTCAATTAGTCCTCAACAAAAATAGTTCCAAATCAATTAGAAATAATCTTCAGGGTAAATGTCTAAATTCTTCCTTTCTTCCTTCAGCAAGAAGAAAGTGACATCAATTTCCGTACGTTCACTCTTTGATATACAACATATTGAGAAGGATACTTGAGGGGGTGGGGACCGCTTATCCCCTAGATTGTGGGGATCCCCGGGTTCGCTCCGATAGATAAGACGTGCTGAAAGAGTCTTAGAGTGATGACGTCACAAAATATAATTTTTTCACTATTTTTTTTTTTTCAAAATATAAGCGGAAAGAAAACGGCTGAGATATGAGCTGTCGAAGGAAAAAATATCCCATTAAAAAGTCTCTTAAATTGATTGGTTGGGTCCAGCCTGTTAAAGCCGGCCAAAAATAAGAGACTTTTAATCGGGAAATTCTTAACTTCGAAATTTGATATCTCGCTGTCTAATGATTCTGACGCAACGAATTAAATTTTCCCAATACCCTAACAGAAGAGTGCTACAGCTTTTCATCTTCTTTTCAAAACCGAAAGATGAAGTTTAATAAATAGTGACGTCACAAGTTAGGACTCTTTTTGCAAATAGCGATAATATATTTATACACTTCATAATGTTTTCCAATATACAATTTACTTTTCAGACACAAAACATTACAAACTGTACCATCGAATGCCGTCAACTTCAAGGCTCAGGTAAGGAAAGGGCAAATAAAAATACTTAAAATATGAATTGTGTGATTATATTTAATGAAGGTTGCTAAGCAAAATTCAAAATATTATGGAAGAAACAACCCAAAAGATTAAGTATTAATCAAACCTAAATTCAACCTTTTCAGTTTATGTATTTCATATATCGAACATTGTTCTAAACTCTAAATGCATGTGGCCGTCCTGTCTTTATTAATTTTTGTACAGAACATAGTCTTTACTCTGACCTTAAACCAAACCTCAAGAAAACCAGGGGTTAGATAGTGTCCAAAATATTCTTTAAAAAATATTGATGCAGTAGAGTCAAAAAATACCAGATAAATTCACCCTCCCCCCCCCCCCCCCATCCCCCGCCGCACCAGTTTTCCTTAAAATCTTTAACTTAAAGACCCTCCACAGTTATATCCTCACAAAAAGAGCTGTCTACAAATTGCTCGCCAATTTTTTGCAATTTTTAGATTTTAAAGTAAGTTTTGAGCAACATTTTTGGAAATTATAAGCAGCTTTTTTTGACTTTTGTAGCAATTTGTGCGCAGCACTACCAGAAATCGTAAAAATTGTAAAACGTTGTCAAGCAACTTGTGGGCAGCTGGATATTAAGAGGCATGTTTTATAATCAAAAGCATGCATATTTTTAGATTCGTATGCTTATTAAAAACCTTGTGTTTCCATTTCGTTTTAAATTCTTTTCATTAACAAAATACCTTCTTTTTCTTTCTTTCTTTTCTTAGAGGGTAACATTACCCTGCAGCAAATATGTTCTCTAAGAAAAAACTTAAAAGAAGTCGACACATCAAATAAATTATTCTTCGAAATAGGTAAATACAAGAATACGTCCCTGTACATGTACCTTAACTTTCACTCAAATTTCCTTTTTGTGAATTTATGATGACAATGACGAGAAACGAATCGTCCTCCTTCCATATTTAATGTCCTGACGACAGATTTGAACTGCATTTTGATTGATTTTTTAAAGGGAGCCCCCCTACCAACCCCTTCCGGGGAATTTATCGCAAGCATGGCGTTCAAGTCATTCAAGTCTACTCTGACATACTTTTATATCTGGATCTTTTCTAGGAGGAAAAAAGCCTTAAACCTTAAAAATGACGAGATCAGGCTTTCGAGACCGTGTTTCCGAGTAATCCGCCACCATTTCCCTATCGGTGACAATGATGCGCCGCCATTTTTGAAAGTCCTGAATTTCTTAAATTATTTTTTAACTTTAAAATATGCAGTTGGAATTTCCGATGAATTTCCGTTCATGTTATTACACGTTAACAACATGTTATTACACGCTCAGAGTTGTTTCCAAGAAAAAAATGAAATTAAATAATTGTCACGTGATACTGAGTTTCTTCTCCAATAACATGCTACAAAAAATAAACTTTGACACTTGGTATAAGTGCACGTGATCATACCTTCCTTAAACCAAACAGTAGCCACAATAAACTCCAGAAATGAAAAGAGCTTCTCAATATTAGTAAGAAAGCGAAGTTTTAGGAGATAACACGAAAGAAATAGCATTCAATACAAAATAGATTATTTCACAAGGCTTTGTATGGGAAAATACACTGGCTTGCAACAGCTTGCCATCCATAGCACTTTCCCATACAAATCCTTATAAAATAATTTATTTTGTATTTCATTTCTCTTGTGTTTTATTTTATAAGCCAAAACTTCGACCTCCTACTAATATCGAGGTGCTCTTTTCATTTCTGGAGTTTATTTTGACACTAATGCTTAGTTTAAGGGAGGTTTGGTCACGTAGCCTCTTAGTGCAAGTCGTCTATTGCCTACGCAATCATGGTTTTTTGTTTGTTTTTATAGATCATTCTAGAAAGCGACGACGACGACGACAGCTTTTTATATAGCGCATTTCATCTAGCGTCTTAATGCATTTCACACTATTATTCACCAGTGGATGACTTTTCGGGTTGCATGACGGTGCCATTGGCAGCCGTGCAGCTTACGACCATGAGTGAAGAATTTTTAAGTTTCTTAAGCCTACGATTTTGGACAGACTTTTGAATCGGGAAAGAATCCCCTACAGCGGTTGCAACACAAATGGACGAGATTTATTTTGAATTTTTCTTTTTATAATTTTCTAATACTGTCCTACTGGGTTTTCCCCTTATAGACCTTGCGCTTTCACTCGGGCACCGGCCGTCTAATTGATTAATAATCACAGAAATCTAAAAGTTCTTTATTTACGATATTTTTATTCCCTCAGACTGCCAAGAAATGTTCGACAGAGCAACCAAATCAGCCATTGTTGGGAAAGTGAAAAGAGTCAAGATTAATTTTGAAAATTTTAAAATAAACTTGACAGATTACTGGTTTGTGAATGTCACGTGGGATGCTCTAAATGGTAAGTATAGCCTGATTTCCTTTTTAATCGTCAAAATCGTATCAATCACATTAGTCGTATGGAATAGATTTTTTTGGCAAAAACAGGTCACATTATAAGAATCTCGCCTTTCTGGATAGGAATTCGAAGCTGCGCACCAGGACATCAAGAACAAAGGAAAGTCAAGGTTGACTAGTTGAAGTTACTTTGTTCTTAAAGTGCACCTCACCCCTGAGACAATACTTTCAGTACTAATTCTGAATGGAAAAATTGTTAAATTGTAAAATATTTCTTGATTTGAGTTTTTCGCCTTAAATTGAGGTTTATACTTCCTAAATGTTAACTTAAAATGACTACTGACTATGACTTCTTTATGACTGGTTTAAACAGACAAAGCATTCAAAAAAGATCATCAGAAGGTTTTGTTTTTATTTACGACTACGATCGATAACGATTACGATAACGATCGGATTCGATCACCTTACGATCGAGTGTGAACCGATAGAACGTAAGTGTAAGCATGAGCGTAATCCTAAGGTAATGACCAAAGAACGCTCGTTATCAACTTCAAACTTTCTAGACTGGCGAGAAAATAACAAGGAAGCGATGATTCAGCTTGCGTTTCATTAACACTAGAACGTAAGCTTGTATATTATGATGCTAATGACGATAAGTGTGAATAAAGCTTAATATGGCGGATTTTGTACATTTCGTTAAATGCTGTTGCATATCATTGTTTCGGGAAAATATGCTTCGTGTAAAATGGCCGTAAAGTTTGTCTTTATTGATTTCTAGATACTAAAAATGCAAAGAATTGGTCCCACTATGCCGTCCAATGGCTGTCAGGGGGTAAAAATGGATGTAGTCTAGTATCTAAGGTAAGCAATTACAAATATAGTCCAGTCGCTTAACTTGGTTCCTGTCAGTATGGATTCTGTTTCACAAACAATTGCAAAGCTTCGATCAAATAAAGCTGTGGGTCTCGACAAAATTAGCGCACGACTATTGAAGGATGGCTGTCTTGTCATCGCACCTATATTGACATCATTGATTAACATGTCCATTAGCGACGGTGTATTCCCCAAGTTATGGAAATCTGCCAAAGTCTCAGCGCTCTTTAAAGAAGGCGATAAAATATTGAAGGATAACTATCGACCAATCTCGATATTGCCCACCGTTAGTAAGATCATCAAAAGAGCCGCTCACCTACAACTCAGTAATTATCTTGAGCAGAATAAATTATTATCCACTAGTCAGTTTGGGTTTCCACTGGGCAAGTCAACAACTTCAGCCCTGGTTAACTTCACAGACTACATCTTAAGGAATATCGACAGTGGCAAAGTTACAGGTGCAGTTACAGTCTTCCTGGATCTTAAAAAGGCGTTCGATACCGTCAACCACGAACTCTTTATCAAGAAACTAAAGAACTTGGGTGTAGATGGAAAAAGTCTGTCATGGTTCAGTTCGTACCTCGGTGGATGAACCCAGTGTGTGGTAATACCATGTCACCTGAAGCCAAAGTGTCCGTTGGCGTACTAGAGAGGAGTATACTTGGGCCCATATTCTTCCTAATTTTCATCAATGGAATAAAATCTGCCCTTAAGTTCTTCAAGATGACATTGTTTGCTGATGACATGGCTTTCTACTGTCCTGAGACACCTGCTGCTGATTTACAACGGAAGATTAACTGTGACCTTCAGAGTATTTCTTCTTGGCTACAAGAGCATAAGCTTACTCTGAATATTAAAAAAAAATCAAAATTCATGACCATCGGCAGCAGAGTCAAACTGAAGAATTTCCAGGATATGCAGCTAGTGGTGGAACAAGATAGTCTTGAGAACTTGTCTGAGTTCAAATATCTTGGTATCGTTATTAACCAACATCTTACATGGCACGATCACGTTGAACTGCTACACTCAAAGGTTGCACAGCGCCTTGGGGTATTAAAACGCAATAAGACACCTGCTGCCTCTGTTTGCTAGAAAGTTGTACGTAACGACGATGTAGTTTCCCTGCTTGATTATGCATCCATTGTCTGGGGTGAAAAGAACAACAAGACGTTAATGACGTTAACTCACTTCAGGTACTTCATAATAAAGCAGCTAAATTCATCCTGAACCAGCCATCTCGGTTATCATATTGATGAGCTTAAGCAGCTCAAGTGGCTTGACCTGTCTCAACGTAGAAAGTTCCATCGCTGTATCTACACTTACAATCAAATATCTGGTGATGCAACAAGCTTCCGCAAAGGCATAGATGTACACGAGCTACTTTCCATCTAGTTATTTATCTTTCTTAATAATAATAGTAGTAGTAGTAGTAGTGGTAGTAGTAGTAGTAGTGGTAGTAGTAGTAGTAGTAGTAGTAGTAGTAGTAGTAGTAGTAGTAGTAGTAGTAGTAGT
>JANTNT010023342.1:0-13087 GCA_024752375.1 Entacmaea quadricolor | reverse complement strand
GGGTGGTAATACGAGCAACATTCGCTCTGCAACTTGCAACGCAACAATGTTGCGAGACGAGTTGAGTGTTTTTGTTGTTCGTATTACCGTACCCTAAAACACGGCAACATTGTGTCCTATGATGTTGCTCATCGTGACAAAACACGGCAACATTGTGCCCTATGATGTTGCTCATCGTGGCAAAACACGGCAACATTGTGTCCTCCGATGTTACTCATCGTGACAAAACACAGCAACGTTGTTGCGCTCGGTGTGGACACAACAAATGTAATTTTCTGAAATTTCTCAGGAACGTTTTTTTGTGTCCGCCGCAATGTTTTACGCGTGGCAAAACGGGACACAAGTGAGACACAACGTGTCGTCATTTTACCAGGGCCCAAGAAAGGAGAAATATGAAAGTATCCGAAATATTTGCAACAATTTTGATACGAAAAAAATAACGACAAGCAAATACAGAAGTACAAGAATACTTCCCGTGAAAATGAGGATTGTAGAGGCTTTGTTGTTGTTGCTATTTTATGGAATCAGGACTTATTTTAGCTTCCTTGGTTGGCAAACAATTTTCGTCTAAACAGTAAGCGGAAAGAAGACGTTTACCAAAACTAGAGTTAATTGTGAATTGATGATGTTCAGTTATATCCAAGAGAATCGAAAAATAAAGACTTCGTGGCCAGGTTAGTACAAGCTAAAGAGAAATTTATTTTATGGTCTCAATGACACATCTTACAAGTGTAGAGAATCACTGTATTTTAAGGTAAGTGTCTTTAATACCTACTTGTAGTATAAAGTGGAGAATTGATGTTGAAATTGTTGTCAGATTCATCATTCATTCGATCAACCAGCCCATCGTTTACTCTCTTAACACTATGGACAATGGCCTCCTTGGGTCGTCTTGGTTCGTGAGCTGTGCTGTTAGCAATTATTGCCAGAACTTCTTTAGAATGGAAGCGCATCAAGACTTTAGGGAAAACAGGGAAAAAAGATATTAATTCATGGTTTATTATTAAATAATGGACAAATCTCGGCTTCTCACATATTTATGCGGCCCTCTAAACAAAAATTCACATTTAAGACCAAAAGAAGAAGAATTGTTTTTAGCTAATTAAATTCACACCCAACCCTCAGGGCATGTAACATGAGGCTATAGTTCTACAACAACAATCTTGTAAACAAAAGGATCCGCGTCTAAAGGCGGCTAATCCCAAGAAATTTTTTTTTGACACCAATAAACTTTCAATTTTATTACATTTTTCGGGGTTTTTCCTGTTTCAAACTTCGAACTTTTCATATAATGAATCTTGTAATATATTTGGCATATGCGGAAAAGTTCAGCTTTTGAAAGGCCTTTCCTTCATTATTTTAACAAAAGCAGTCCCCATTCTCTGTTCAACATAGCAAAAAGATATAGCTGCAGTCAAATAAAGTAACTGAAATACAATATTTTGTTCACTAAATTTCACAAGATTATGCAGCAGCTATATCAGCATGAGCACCAAGTGAAACTCACTCTTCTCAGTTCAGTATTTCAGTTAAATCCAGAAGAAATCAAGCCTCTTTTACTTGTTCTGTCAATCAAAATGTTAATGCTAAAAATGCCCCATAAACTTTAATATCTATTTTTTACACACATTTTTATAGTTATTTTTAGATAATTTTTTTCCTGTCTTTCCATTATTTTCTGTCTTTCCATTTCCGCGGTGCCTATTAATTCTACACAGATTTCACATGCAAATATTGTACTTGAGACTTCGGACCAAATACTGCTGTAAAATGAGTTTAGGCACCCCAAATTCACCAAGCAAGTCTTTCTTCAGTTAAAATTTATCCTTTGTCCATTGTAAACAAAATACAATAGTGAAAAACCTACAAACCACTAAGCTTCGAACTGATAACGAAATAAGCTTGTACACCGACAGTTATCAGTTCACAAATCCCAAGATGAAATACCTCTAAAACTTCATTCATTCTCTAAATTCTTCTTTTAGTAATATATATGTGTTATTTACATCTCAGAATTTAAAAAATGATTCAAAATTTCAATAAACTTACATTCTAAAGCAATCTTGTATGCTTTAAGTCCTTTAACAGCATTTCCATAGGTCAGCAGTAGAAACAATATAATAAAGAGATTCCTCATTCCTGAGCAGTGACGAACGGCTACCGGAACGGCAACATATATATTTCTTTCTCATCTACCCAGCATCGCTTCACACGACACTGAAGAAATAGTTAAACCAGGTCTTATATTTTAAACAAAAAGAACAGGAAAGAAAATACGGTAACCTTAGTTACTAGAAGTTCTTCTCTAACATGTTTGGCAGTTTTCATTCCGCTTAAATAAATAAATGTTTGAATATAAATTACATTACTGTGTATTACTGCAGGTAGAAGGTAAACTAGATTTTTTCCGAAGTAATCTTAAAACTATTCAATAATTCTGTAAATTAGATATGCATACCGTATAATATATTATTTCAATTTGTCTTAAGAGAAGTTTTTTTTGTTCCAGGATATGTGTATTAAGTGAAAAATTTTACTCCAAATAACGAATTATAAACCGAGAAGAAATCCAGTTATTAAATTGTCCAATTTAATTTTGCTAAACGAAAATTATAATTGGCTTATTTAATTACAAAGACAATTAGCTGAGACAAACCGATATTAGAATATAGAATATGGAAGATCTAAGATCACCGCCATGTTATAGCAATCACGTTCGACCGCTCATTGCGCGTTCATTCCAAAGGTGGCCCAAGCTATCGTTATGTAATGGTATCATAATAGAACAGATCTCGTATAACTGTGAAAAACTCACAGCACTCTACACGGTCATGGCACGGATTCCTCCAATCATGCAAAGCAAAACATTACAGTGTTAACGTGTCACGCCATGGAATACTCAAATCAGGGGCTGATCCAGCACTAGCTTTCAACGCGAGAGAAACAAATTAATATCATTAAATATCATGCACACTTTGCATATTGTAAGTATGAGCACCTACTATAAACATATTAAAGCTACATATAAAGCATAAGAGAACAATATAAGCCATAGCTTACCAAGGAAAACGTATTTTCCCCTATTTCTAGGAGAATTTGACTAGTTTCCAGAAACTAAGTGAACTAGAACTGGATCCGCCCCTGCAAATGGCACCTTTTGCAAGCCAATCGCCAAACGAGTGCACCGATTCTCATCCAATCGCATTGTTTTAACATGTCAGTGTATCACGGCACGGCCGTGTTGACCCTAAAGCAAAAAAACCTTCACAAAATCCAATCAAAATGTGGTGTTCGTGACACGGTCACGTCATACGAAAGGGTACGAAATTTGCTCTATAAGAGAATGTAAGGCGATCTTATGCAGTAAGACTGTAAACTCGACCAGTTACGTGCCTTCCTAGTTATGCAAAAACATCCTATTGTCAGTGTCCGTTAGATGTAAAGTAAAACATCACAATGTTAAATATGAATCCAACGCATACACCCAAGTCATCTCTGGAAAATGCGCAGAGACTGGTAACTGGAGACTGGTATAAACGAGGCCAATTTTTCCTGGAAGTATGATGTCTGTATATAAAAGATTTTATCCAATAAATCCAGGGACAACTGGCCTAGTTTTCAAACTGATAAGGGCGTGGTCTCCGTTTCCATTGACGAACTTTAGCAGTTTATAAAAAATTAACTCAATATATCGTCCAATTCCTTTTAAAACGAAATCGCATCTCGCCTGTTGCACCAACTTGCAGTGACTTGCAACTAACCTCTCACTGTTAAGGGGACTTGCACCCTAGCTTCGTTTGACTTCACGGTTTAAACACAAGCTACCGCAAGTTACCAAACTGGTAAACTTGTACTGACTTGCTTGACTTGCTCAAAATTAAAGTGGATTTTATAGAATTTTATAAATAAACTTTATTTAGCTCTTTTCACCCGGTTGAGCGCGAATGGGGAGTGGGGAGGGCGGGCCGTGTATTCTTCGTTTTAAGATACTCTGATAACTAAGATACATTTCAACTATATTTTAATCAAAATGGAGACTAGCGATTAAACCACAGTATAGACCGCGTCGGTGTGTAATAAAAAAAATTAACGAGTGAAAGTATTTTAATAAAATACTAAAACCTCAAGAATTGTGGTTTACTGACAGCTAAAGTATATATCGTTAAGGTGCTAAATGATCTGTACACCACGCCCTTTAAAAACATTAGTTTCCGGTATCTTTTAGTGGTATTATTTGAAAAATATTGAGCCTTCTCCTGACTTTTGACTTCTTTTGAGCCTCCCCCTAACCTGACTTATATTGAGCCTCTCCCCTTACCTTTACCTACCTACCTACCTACCTATTGATGGATGGATGGATTGATTTGAAATATTAATTAATTAATTAATAATAAAGGAAAGAATAATTGCTTAGACTTAAGCTTGCTTTTGATCAATACCTTGATCCGTGCAGAGATAAAAATAAGTCAGAAAGCCAGGTTATGGGAGAGGCTCAAAAATAAGTCAGGTTAGGGAAGAGGCTCAAAAATAAGTCAGGTTAGGGGGAGGCTCAAAAATAAGTCAGAAAGGTTAGGTAAGGTAAGGTAAGGTAAGGTTAGGTAAGGTAAGGTAAGTAGGTAGGTAGGTAGGTAAGATAAGTAGGTAGATATAAAAACGAAAAATAAAATAAAAACGAAAAATAAATTAAAATTTAACTGAAACGGGAAAAAAAAAAGAAAAAAAAAAAAAAAGGAAAAAGAGAAAAAAGAAAAATAAGAACGAAAAATAAAAATTACGTATATAGTCAGAAAAACGTCTTTATTTCTGACTAGATGCGTTTATATATGTCTTATGTGATTTTTCCTTAGTTTATAGTTATGACTTCCTGCTGATAAATAGCTTACAAAAGATGATTTAGATTTCGTGATCTACTCGTTATCTATCCAGTCTGATGCTTGCGAATCACTACGCATGCGTAGTTCATAATTAATTAAATCAAACTGTAATGACAAAGACTTCTTAATCCTAACATCCTGCCCAATACAAAAGACCTTATCATGAAAGAACATTTTTAGTTACAGACAAAATCAGTATGAAAATGAATCCAGGATTTAAGAAAATCAGAATTCTAGTATTAATTTACATGTTTCTTGTTCAATCATTTTATTATTTAATATTGTTTTTCGATTTTCATTCCTCGTTTTAAATTGTTATAATATGTCAGTCGACTTTTCTTTGCACTTGTCAAATTACATGTGTTCTAGTGATTTCTTTAGCGTCATTCGTAGATTTTGAATCTCTTAGCAAATGAACTGATGGGTTTCATTTAAAAATTTGCATTTTCTATCACAAAACATCAAGGGCTTGTTCCAAACACTCATTTAAACCACGCAAGACGTTCAGACACGACCTCGGTGGTGTTCAAATGGAGAATCTAAAGAAGAACTCGTCTATGAATTCAAATGTTAGCGAAAAACTGATTTTTTTATGAATCGTTTGATGGTATAAAAAGGACGGAGTGAAGAATAATCTTTGAAGATGTCAGAAATGTCGGCGACATGTTTTACCCTCATTGAGAAGCACCAAAGGTTGGTTCTTTGTGTGACTCCTCTCATTGCTTCTGTTATGTTCTTGGGATTTGGATTTAGATGTCTACATAAACAGAAAAGGCACATTGACGATGAACTATGTAAAGGGGTCGTCAACGATACTGGCGCTATTATCATGATCGTGTTTGGAGTTCTCCTTCTTTTTTCCGCTTGGTTAATACATCGTTATTATACCAGAAAAAAGGACATTACCGTTGAAAATTTCGAAGAAACGGGTCCTTTCAATGTTAGTCAAACAGATGAACTACTAGAGGATTCTCTCTGAGGAACTACTGCAACAAAGATAAATTTCCATTGTCGAATCTTAATTTAAAAATTACTAAAACTTACAATTGGTCAAGGATTCAGACTTATTTTCGGTAACCAGTTCGCTTTTCTTTCCGTTTCCAAGGCGGCGACTTATGCAATATTTACATACATTTTAATTGTATAGAAGAAACTTGCTAAGGAGCAAACGAGTAACGCAGTTACTGAGAGAATTTGGAGAGAAAGTGTACCGTCAATCGCTAATAAAATTTGCGTGCGAATTATTTATCTAGGAGTTAATGAATTGAGGAAAAAAAAAAAAAAAAAAAAAAAACTAACGCTTGCTCTAAATGAAAAAAGAAAACCAAAAACCAGCAACGTACTTATAAATGTTTTCTGTTCTAAGAATGGACTTGTAATGGGTAGTGCGCTGTATGGTATGAATAAACCTATTATTCTCTACCGTCAAAAGAGAAAAACAAAAATTATTAGTGTCAACGAATTTCACTTTGATGCAAAACATACTGAGCAAAGTCGTAAATAATGTAGTAGTCAAAGAGGCATCATAGAAAACGTATCAATTCAGCTGTAATTGGCAGAATTGAATACAATTTAGAATTCTCTTTCGAAAACATGACTTAAGAGGTTTTAATATAAGCAAAAATAAAAGGGGCTTCTGGTTTCAGGTTTGTCGATTGGTTCGTTACAATTATAAAGTGATTTCTCTTCTAAGTCTATATTGACGTTATTATATATCCGGCTATAAGCTTACATTTAATCAATAATATGCAAAAGTTGAAAAGAATCACAACAAGACACTCGGTTTAGTCAGTGTTTGGCGTCCTGAATCTACCGAAATAAAGGAAAAATATGTTCGGAGACAGACATAATATTGTTAGTTAAGTCAACGTCGTTATAATTTCACAGAGGGAGAGAGAGAAAAAAAAATCATTAAATTGTGAACGTGAGATTTATATTTAATAACATTCACCGCCAAAAAACCATTTGCTATAAAAATAGAAACATTTGATACAGATATTTTAAGTTTGTTGGAACGATGAAATCTGTGACTCGGGAGACCAACTTCTCAGTTTGAGCGAACGAACACTGATGAAAAGCTATGATGATGAAAATGAAAAATACTAGAAAGGATTCTGTCAAATGGTTGATTTTTATTTCTAATTTGTGTATTTAATTTGATTGTCGGAAATTGGAAATTTTGATTTACAATTATCAAGTCGATCAGCTCACACGGCTCGGAGGAATTACGCGTGCGACCCGTTTTCCCGCCCCGTGATCTACGCGCGGTGGCCTGCGTACGAAATTCCGCTTACACATAGTTATATTATCACAGTGCCTCCGAATATTTTCTCCTGGGGCAATCACAAAATCGGCTTCAAAAGCGATCGATTTATGTCGTACGCTCGGAACGCTCTCGGAATAAATACGAATAAAATACGGACGTCGCGCGTGCAAAAGTATTTCTCCTCTTGTGCTTAGTCCCAGGCCTCTCATTCAACCAGTCAAAGTGATGATGTCGAGGTCAGCGAACAGAAAAGGAATCTTATCAACTTAAGGCCAGTGTCTCGGTATTTTATAACCGTCTGTCTTGTCTTGTACTATGATTGATATGTAATATTAGAAAACGTTTAATGCCAAATCAAAAGTCATTTATGACAGGTTCATTTCATCATATTTCGGAGCCTTACAAAACGACCTAAAGATGTTTTGCCTGTTGGAGGTGAACCGATAACTGTGAATAGATTTTTGTTATTTTCTTTGATTGTTGCTATCTCAATTTTGCTTTCAGCGACTGAAAAATAGTTTAAGCAAAAATACTTTGATTTATTATGAATCTATCTTTCGCAGCTCCATTTTTGCTACTGCGCGCGCATGAACTTCATCAGGTCCATCCGCTAGCCGAAGAACGCGGGCCCAAGAGAAAAACTGAGCCAAAGGCTGGTCAGACGACAAACCCTCACCACCAAATGCCTATAAACAAAGTAAAGAAACAAACAAAATAAGACGAAAATTTAAAATGTTGAAATGAACTCAGAGGCCGAGAAGAAACGGACTGTTTTACAGTACCTGAATCGCTCTATCGATTACATTTTGAGCCATTTGTGGTCCAGCAACCTTGATCATGGCTATCTCGTGAGCAGCTTCCTAAACAACCAAAACAAAGAAAACCTCAAGGAGTGTTGGGCCCAGGGATGTTGCAGCGAAAAGATACAGAGCAAGGGCAAGGGACTGGGTACAAGATCAATCAAAAACACAAAAAAAATTACTATCGAGAAACTGCAATTAAGGTACGGTAATACGAGCAACAAAAACACTCAACTCGTCTCGCAACATTATTGCATTGCAAGTTGAAGAGCGAATGTTGCGCGTATTACCACTCCGCGTGCAACAAAATTTCGTTGTTGCAGGAAGTAGAACCTCTCTATACTCTTTGCAACAAAGAAAATTTGTTGCGCGCGGAGTGGTGATACGAGCAACATTCGCTCTTCAACTTGCAACGCAACAATGTTGCGAGACGAGTTGAGTGTTTTTGTTGCTCGTATTACCGTACCTTTAACCTTTGCAATGCTTTTTTGGAATATTTTCCAGTCCCTTTTTTATTTTTTATTTTTTATTTTTCAGATAATTAAGTAGTTAAGATGAATAGTACCAAGCGATGATAATTATAAGACTTAAAGAGATGTTCTGTTTCGGAGAACTGGTAAGAATTTAATACACCGATCCCCGATTTTGCTTGAACGACCACCAAACAACGGATTGTTTTCCCAATAGAATAAGGAATGTCCGAGCAACAAACTCAAATTCATAAGATTCTTTATTAGTTATTGATAGTTTTCCTAATCTACCTTTAGAATGCATTTATTCTAAGACAGACATTTATGATTTTCAGCGATCGGTTTCTGTTCTACGTTGTATATCAAAAATGCATTTTAGCATTTTAGCTTGTACGACGTAGCAATAGTAACTAGGGAGGTAGAACAATGAATGAGCGATCGGTGTATGATAATACACAGTACCTTGTTGCCTACGGTGTCCATTAGGTGTGCGGCCTTAAGTGTAAGCAACCTAGTCACAAATAAGGGGTTAGAAACCATCCAAGGATAAAGTTCTTCATTACGTTAAGACATTGTCCTACAATATTACCATCATTGGTTTTGGTGTATTTACCTTAGGTAATCTTTTGTATCACTTATGTAGTCTTTATTATCAAAGTCACAGCGATACAAACCTTGATTGTTCAATCTCGATTCTTGATGCAGCGATATCAGCAAGAATCTTTCCCTGTGTTGCTAATGGTTTACCGAAAGCCACCCTGCTTTTAACCTGGGGATAAATTGACGCGGTTTACTAACACATAGTATTTTTAATTTATAAGTACTTCAGTTTAATAACTTAAAACGCATTTACTCAAATTCGGCTGCACACCCCCTTTATTTACCAGTTAGTTAATTTCATTACATGTTTTTCTTTCTTCTTCTTTTTACTATTAAATTTTCAAATAAAACTTTTCATTAAAACAGTGCAAAATAACCTTGAAACTGATGTTTTTACTGCGCAGACGTAAAGCAGGCGCGTGTAGTGATTTGACATTTTTTCACCATTTTCCCGCCATTTATGGGTTTCCTGTGGTATGAATGGTGCGGGCGAACTTTCCTACATAAGGTAACTTAAAAATTTTGGATCCGTCCCTGTAAAGATATCGTAGAACATGTGCAATAGTATCAACATGAAGTTGGGATCTAGAGAGAGATATTTACCCTGTTTAACATAAGCTCTAAAGCTCGTTCTGATTGTCCTATCAGTCTCATACAGTGATGAATACGTCCTGGTCCAAGCCGACCCTTCAAAGAAAACAAATACCATATAAAACAAACAAACTTCTTGCAATTTTTTGTCGTATTTTAGACTTCTTTAGGAAATTACCTTAGCGTTTAAGGACCCGAATTCACAAAATCCGCTATGTTTCTGATTGCAGACGCTTGTACCTCATCCTCGTTTTTGTTAAAAATGTTGAAGTATTCAAAGGGAGTATTGCAGAGGCTTGTGGGGTTTGTTTGAGTCTGCGCACATCGCGCACCCTAGGAAGATCAAGTTTATGCAAGTCATCAGCTGGATTATGAGCGCGCGGGCTCGATATTTTTAGTGTTATTAACTGCTGGAGCGCGCGCTGGTAGGCGTTTGGTACGCTTCATAATATTAGTTATAAAGGATGCACCATTCCTTTTTAGTAAATACTTTACACACGCACGCCTACAAATACTGAGTGTGTTTTTGATCCAGCGGATAACATGTATAAACTTACTACTGGATAAAGTTATCCACTCCTTGTCAGTAATACTTGTATTTATCATGTATGATAATGTACCTGTGCAATCTCAAACCCTCGTCCAGGTCCTAACAGTATGTTATTTTTAGGTACTCTAACATCCTCGAATAGCATCTCGGCGTGACCAGCTAGGAGGGATGAAAAAATAAATTTATTTCTTAGTAAAAATACACACAATTATTAGCTATAAAGAGCTGGATGTGTGATGTGTTACTGTCAAACACTACAATTTGGACAGGACCTAAAATCAATCAGAATTCCGCTAAGAACGAACATATAAACTTTTTTGAAACTCTTTCGGAACGACCGTTGAATGCCACAGGTAATCCAAAAGTACAAATACGGAGACTGGTAAGTATGCTTTGAAGCGCAGAAGGCACATTTTTGATGAGTAAATATCCATGTATTTTACATAATATATATCCATATACCTGGGGGATCCTCATAACCAAACACTGATAGAGGACGAACGACTTTAACCCCAGGTGTATCCATGGGAACCAGAATCATGGCCTTTTGACAAAGAATTACAAAAATATCAATGGTAAATAGGTGTACAGGAGAAGGAGGAGGAGAAGGAGGAGGAGAAGAAGGAGGAGAAGAAGGAGGAGAAGAAGGAGGAGAAGGAGAAGGAGAAGAAAGAGAAGGAGAAGGAGAAGGAGAAGCAAAAGCAAAAGGAGAAGAAAAAGAAGAAGCAAAAGGAGAAGATGAAAAAGAAGTAGCAGAAGAAGAAAAAGAGAACAAGAAGGCAAGAAGGAGAAGGAGAATCAAAAACAACTTACTAAATCATAAAATAATCTTTATTTAGAGATTGTTTACCTGTTGCTTATGTTTGGATGCGTCAGGGTCTGTTTTACCCATGAAAATAGCTAATTTACACATCGGATGAAGAGCACCTGACATGGTAAAGAAAAGAAGAAAAGTACTTACTATACGAAGAACAACTAACAACTGATTCATCTATTAATCCATGTGCAAAACCAAGTTTTTGCAATTTTCTTGGGGATAAAAAATTAAATCAACCCATTCAGGGGCAAAAATGCATGACCAAGGGTTTAGTTGAAGACGACAAGTCTATAAGGAGCGTTATAATTAGGTTAATACTCTGTAAGTAGTGATCTCCCGCCAATAAATCCATGCAGGAACTCGTGTATTAACACATGACCTGGAATTGTTTTAATTACCTGATATCCACCATTTTCTGCCATTAATAACGTAGTGATCTCCGTCTAGACGTATGGATGACTGTATGTTAGTAGCATCAGATGAAGCCACCTTCAAAATTAACAAAAATAAAATTGGCTGCAGCTCTTCCCAGACTTACTTCGCATTCTAGCAATAATAAGGTTTGACTTGTCTGAGCATCCAACGTCAATTAGTTTGTCATTATTTTAAGACAATTACAGTGAAAACGATTTACGTTCGTTTGAGCATAGCGAATTTGAACCTAACTGTGCATTTTAGCAATAATTTTTGAAATTCAAAACGGAAAGCTAGTAAATCAGTCTTGTATGGAACCATGGCATACACCGATCCCACATTCATTGTTCTACCTCCCTAGTTACTGTTGCTACGTCGGACAAGCTAAAATGTATTTTTGATATAGAGCGTAGAAAAAACGCGCTTGCTGAAAATTGTAAATGTCTATCTTTGGCCCTGATAAAACGGTGATGCATTGTGGCGGCAACACTGTGTCCTCTGATGTTACTCATCGTGACAAAACACGGCAACACTGTGTCCTCCGATGCTGCTCATCGTGGCAAAACACGGCAACATTGTTGCGCTCGGTTTGGACCCAACAAATGTTTCTGACATTTCTCGGAAACTTTTTTTTTGTGTCCGTCAAATGCATTCCAAAGGTACACCAAGAAAAATATCGATAACTACTAAAGAAT
Organism: Entacmaea quadricolor; assembly: GCA_024752375.1. Classification (NCBI taxonomy): domain Eukaryota; kingdom Metazoa; phylum Cnidaria; class Anthozoa; order Actiniaria; family Actiniidae; genus Entacmaea; species Entacmaea quadricolor. Next base: position 1,010 of record JANTNT010023342.1, on the reverse strand, counting down.
CTTATGAATTTGAGTTTGTTGATCGGACATTCCGTATGCTATTGAGAAAACAACCCGTTGTTTGGTGGTCGTTCAAGCAAAGCCGGGGATCGATGTTTTGTTCAGAGATCGATTGAGTTCACTCGCAGATCAGTGTTAAGTAGCCATTTCTAGGGTTTCATACCTGTGGTTCAGTCATTGCAAAACATGATCTAATTTTACCCTCAAGAAGTGGTGTCAACCATTCATCCTAATATAAGAGATAAAAACATTCGATTTGAATTCGTTACTTTTCCGTCTATAATTTCCATTAATGTTCGCACCATTAGACTATTTTCCTGATTAATAGTTTAAAATCAAGCACCAACGCCAAAAAATAAAATAAAATAAAATAAAATAAAATAAAACAAACAAACAATCAAACAAATAAATAAATAAATAAATAAATTAATTAAATTAAAATAAATAAATAAATAAAGCTGTAACTCTTTGTTTTCAATCGATTTTCTTTTCTTTTTCTTTTTCCAGTTTCCGTTTTCACTATCATTACCTTTTGTTTTTCAGTTCCGTATCGTATGAGTACTTCCATGTTTCCAGTATCAGGCGCAGAACAGTTGAAGGCCTGTAAAAGCCACAGTAACTACATCGTAAATACAACAGCCCCCACAAGGGTCATCTAATCCTGGGTCAAATTATTGAAACATTTCGGTTTTAGGATAAAATCTGGTTACACCATTATCATTACCCCTTAACTTTAAGTAATGGGGGTGTTGCATGGTGCTATGTGGAGATGAACACCTTTGGATACACGTTGGAACATTGCGCTTAATGGAAAAACTGCAGCATGCATGTCGCTCTTAACGCCAAATTTACACGGTACAACTTTTCCTTACAACTGTAACATGCAATCTGCTGACACCATGCTCACAACACCCTACAACCTCCTTAGGTCCCATTTACATGGTACAACTTTTCCCTACAACTGTCACATACAATCTGCTGACACCATGCTCACAACACCCTACAACCTG
>JANTNT010023341.1:0-24101 GCA_024752375.1 Entacmaea quadricolor | reverse complement strand
ATCATATTATAAGAGAATGTATGGAGATCTTTATAAAGTCGAATAAAAATACTAAAACGTTGAATAAAGTTACGAAATTGTACCTATTCTTGACTTGCACGTTACGTCATCGCGGCCATGTTGGTGGTATTTAACAAAAGATTTCTCGTTAACTTCTTTTGCTCGTACCACCAACATGGCTGCTGTGTCTTTGTCTTTGGATTCCCTTGGGAATGGTTGCAAGTCAGCAATTGAAAAGTTGTTCCTCATCGCTCTGTGGTTAGATTTGAGTTTAACCCATTCTTTTTTTTTTTCGCTCCTAGAGCGATAGAGGAATATTTTTTAATAGTCGGGTACAATTTCGTAACTTTATTTAACGTTTCAGTATTTTTATTCGACTTTATAAAGATCTCCATACATTCTCTTATGATACCATTACAATCATAGCGATAGCTTGGGCTTCCTGTGGTTTCCATGCCAAAAAAAACAACCCCTCTGATAAAGAATTAAGAGTGGAGAAACTGCAAGGTTGCAGTAAGGAAGAAAAAAGTGCAGAAAGCTAAAGCTGGGTGGAAAGACTGTGTTGCTAGGGAGAGAATATCCGCTTTATTTAGTCCCCTAAGATAGAAAAAAAAGAAAGAACAAAAACTCATAATGGACTTTTAATTAACATTTTTCATTATGCTTGCAGTGCCCTTTATAAAAGATTATAAGAGGCCTTTTTGAAGTCTGGTCAGTATACAGAATTAATTTTTATATTCATGTCCAAATTGTTGTTTACAAGTTGTATGCATTATATTAGCAGATGAACATTAGTGACCAAAGCGTTTTTGAATATCTGGTGGCCAGTACACAGAATTACTAAGTTGTCCAATTTTGATCCTTATATACATGTTGTATGCATTATAATTAGTAACTGATCTTTGGAGTGACCAATAATTCACTCTAAAGCTATTTAAAAAAGAAAGGAAACTAAATAAAGAAATTAAGGAAATTTTAAAATATATAGTACTTTTATTGAAAATATTTTTTATGTAAAATTCTTATTTATATGTAATTAAGAAGAAAAACGTTTTCTAAATTAAATAGCAAGGAATGTATTTTTCACATTTAAGACTGATTTGGAACATTTGAACACACACACACACATATATATATCAACTGGCCTTCATCTATATCTTTCACATACAGCTGTATATAAAAGCTATGAAATACTTATGAATTCAAAAGTGTTTAATAAGCTCTTCCTATGAAAACCATACAAAATAGCTAGATTTGAAATAACATTTTCTTCTTTTCTTTTCATGTTTTCATATGGTATACCATATACTATATGACAACATTATGAAAATGAAATATTTTACAGATGGTTTTGGATGTTTTTCATAGGAAAAGCTTTTGAAACACATTAGGATTCATGGGACTTTCAAAATGTTTCATAACTTCTACTTTAAAATTACATAATTGTTTTTATGGTTTTCATAGGATAGTGGAGTGGAATTCATTGGAATATTTCATATCTTTTACCTATAAAAAGCAGGTCATCATTTCATAGCTTCAAGTTCATAGCACTATGAAAAAGGCTATGAATTTGAAATGCTTATGAATTAAAATGGGTTCGTGTTTTTTTTTCCAACAAAAAACACATGATATAGCTATGAAAAGTCAAAGGGTCTTCATATGCTATTGAAGTGATAGTGTAACCTGTCCAGAGGACAACCACCAGCTGCAATCCTCAAAAGTGAAGGCTTTTATTTAGGTAGGGCTCATCTTAATATCCTCTAAGGTTTCTTTGTCTTCTTGTAATATCATATTTCCAAGTGAAAGGGCTAAGTTTCACCTTCTTGACCTTTAAAAAGAATTTTAAGAATTACACATTGGACCACGTTTTTTTAAAATAACACTGAAATGCCAATCATCAATTGTAAATCATCAATTCTCTTTTCAAATCAAAAAAGGTTCTAAAGACTTAAAAGTGGTGAGTCTATGTAAAAGAGCCAGTAAACTTCATTCTACTTTTTCTCATCAATGAATCACATCTTTGTATCAAGAGTTTTAGAAATTCCTTTTAGTTTTATAAATGGAAACTAGTGAGTAAACTAGTATGGGCTGGGTCAGTTTATAATAAAATGCAATAATTTGTAGAAAGAAATTTGCAGCACCATCTAAAAAAGAGTGACTGATGTTTTGAGTGTTTGCCCTTTTATTCAAACAAAGGAAATTAAGAACCGTATACTCTTTTAACAGCATTAAAAATTCTTCAGTCTTACACATTGTTAGTTTTGTAAGGCTCACCTCTGCTTCCATCAGGTCCTCCTTTATTGCCACCACCTTGCCCTCCAGGCTGTTTGGAGGAAGAAATTACCATGTCAGATAATCTATAAAATTACTATTGATAAAATAATTATATTACACACACTCTGATTGGCCAAACAGTGTGTTAATAAATCTCAATATAAACATAGAAATGAAATGAGCAGACGGATGTTTCAAGATCACATTGGTTTTAGAAATTTGTCAGACTTTTATCATGTCTTAAACTTTTGTTTTTGAGGGGAAAAAGTTGATTTCTTTAAAATACAGAGCTGCATTGTCCTCAACTCAGGTTGGTCCATTCATAATTTCCTTTCCATCTAGTTATTTTTTGGATGAACTCATTTGGAGGCTCATCATTTTCTACTTTTTTATGTTCTCCCAACATCCCATATGTTTAAATCAGAAAACATTAGGAAAACGATTTATAATCCTTAAATACAGACATTTAATCAGACTACAACCAAAGGCAATAATAGAATGTTGCTTCTTTCTAAAAGCTGCATGTTTTCCATAAAACTCTTATCCTGCTTGTTTTTACCTTTACAGTTACATGTATTCAACCTGCAATATGGCCCTCAACTAGTTAGCAGTTATTCCACGAAATCAAGTCATACATGTACATGAGCTGAGTGAATAACTGCTTTATAATATAGACAATGACTGGATCATGAGAAAAATAAAATATCTCAGTAAAGTTTGTATTTTGCCTTCTGAAAGTTTACAAAACTGTTCAGCCATTTTGTTGATCTCTTTACTCACAGTTTATGAGCTGATAGCCTAGTAGTAGAGTAGCCAATCAGAGCACATGTTTGTTTATATCCATTGGTTGTCTATATTATTATTATAGAAGATAGATAGATGGTCGAGACCAACAAGACAGACTCACCTGATGCATATGGTGGGGATCATGATACATCTGCTGTTGTCCATGTCCCTGAATGTGTCCACCACTAGGGTCATATGCTGACGCTGCCTGAGACATAACATGACGTAACCCTGGTACCTGGTGAAACATAAATGATTCTGGTTGATCAAACGATAGAAATGTATGGAGACTCTGCAGAAAATGTTAACTCAAACTACAGTTAATGGGCCATCATGTTTAGTTTTTGAACTTCCCTTCAGGACCTCAGGAAATCCTGGGATAAGGATTGAAATTAAATGATAATACAGGGGTATAAGGTAAAAAGTTACTAGAAATCCTGAGGATGTGGGAAAAGTACCAGATATTCTTAGGAAAATGTGTAAATCTTTGGAATTCAGAAGGAAAACATCTACATTCTTAGTTGGGGTACAGAAATTGAATGCAATGGCCTGTTTTAGGAAAAATGGTGGACCAAGATCTCGTTATACATCCTGTGTGCATTCTATCCTAAGCTTATATATATGGCTGATATGAATTCTGTCTTTTGGAATCTTTGATCTTAGGTGCCTGTGCAGAAAGTTTCTGTCTCAGATTGTTGAGAATGTTAATGTTATTGTAAAGGATTAAACTTTCACTTGCTCTGTGGTTGTTAAACCTATAACTATGTTATAGTGAATACTAGTCTGGTGACTGCAGAGGTGTTGCTTTAGAAAATTAAGTGAAAATCTATCACATTATAGCACTGTCTGGTGGAAATATTATCGCTGACATTTTGGACTGTCGTTAGTCCTTCACTTTACTCTGATGAAGGACTATTGTCTGAAATTTCAGTAATAATATTTTCACCAGACTGTGCTATAATTTTAAAGATTTTCACTCTAAGTTAATCAATCACAATAAACTTCCTCTATGAGTACTGTAAACAACCAAGTAGTTTCTCAGTAATGAAATACAAGTACAATATTTAACTTTATAGAATAATTTAGATAGTATACACACACTCTGATCTTGGCTCAGATAGGTGTTTGCACTACACTACACTGTGTAAACACAGTTGTGATTTCAATGCTCTTGTGCCTTGTTTTTGAATACTAATAATTTACAAAAGCAACAGGAAACGTTTTTCTTTGTTTACATAGCCTGGTATAAAAACTCAGGTGAGTTGGAGAATTATTGAGCGTCTGATAAGTTTCATATAACTGTCTTGAATTCTCCCAACTCCCCCTGGTGTTGTATCAGGCTATGTAACACAGAGAACGTTTTCTATTGCTTATAATTTTATAACTTTAACATAGATTTTTAAGGATAAAAATACTTTTGCAAGCATCTAATCTCCGACAACAATGAATTCATAATTCAATATTATATACCTGTGACTGTACATTGGCTCCAACTGCTGACCCAGCCTGGTACTCAGATCCCATACCGCCATTCATTTGAACCCCAGCCATGTACATCTCCCCTGGTTGCTGTGATGCCAAGGACATCTGAGGCTGGGAGGTTGGTGACATACCTGGTGCACTCAAGGGAAACCCTCCTACATATCAATCAAAACTGTTTCAGTGAGGGAAGCAGTATGCCAATTTACTTAAAATTATGTTTAAAAATAACAGGTTGGCTCAGTTTTTATACAGTTAAAAATGTTCATAAAAGAACCCCTATTCTTTAAGTCAGCCTGAAATGGTTCTTATAATTTGAAACAGTTTTGTTATATTGTAAACAATTCTCTATATTATTCTATATATTCTATATTCTAAATATATATTCTATTTTTTTCTATATATCATATAAAAAAACAAAGGGAACCTCCTTTTGAGTTTCTGTATAAAAATTAGACCTCTAGTGTTTTTCTAAGACAAATCTAATTGTATAACTCTAATCCACATGTAAAATTTTACCACCTGATAAAATAGTTTTTCTTGCATAGCTTAAAATAACTTAATTACTAGATTATAAACCTTGAGTAGATGGTACACCTGGTCCTCCAGTAGGTCCATTTCCTGTGGGTTGAGGTTGTCCCCCCTGACTAGGTGGTCTTGCTCCTGATTGAGCAGCTGACTTAGCAGCATACAGACTTGCTTCTTCTTGGGCCTTACCAATATTCTTTTTGTATCGAATGCGTTTGTTACCAAACCAATTAGATATCTGAAAATAAAAAAACAGTCAAGCACATACTAAGTACATTCTTCTGAGGGAACATTCATAAAAATTGCTTGTGGGAAATGATGAGAAAAGGGATCAATTTGTTCTCAAATGCAAACAAACTGATGAAGGTAGATTTTTGTCATACTTAACTGAAGTAACTTTAGTGGTTACGACAGTGGCAACAAAAGAACTTTCTTTTTACTTTTTGAATTAGCAACTGAATTTGATTCAAAAAAGAGATTGAATATCTACAGTATTATTTAAATATAAACTAAAGAATGCCAATTATGCTGTAACAGGTTTGATATTTTACTTGAATTCATGTAGCTGAAAGTTGGACTAGAGTTTAGAACCATTCCTTATGAAATCTTAACACAGCAAGCTCTTACAAAACAACTCAAAAAACATTAAGTAACATATACACAGGCAGAGGAATATTATTACTAAAATCACTGAACTGTTTGTAAAAGGTTGGATGGATGAATACAAGAAAGATTTGGAGACCATTAACAAATTATCTATTAATGTCTGCCATCTTAACAACAACAACCCAGTCAGCAGTTGTAAAACACAGGAAACCCATAACATGCTTCCTTTTTTTTTAACTAATCAACATGTTCTGTTCAATAGTCAGTTCACTAGTTCATTAGTTCTTTTCTTTCTATCCGGTGATAAAGTCTTTTAAATGTGATGGCATCTTGACTGTCCTTCCATATCGAGTCTGGTAGTGCTTCTCTTCTTCTTCTGGGATTGCTGATGACTCTTCTTGATCTGCTGCCTGAAAGGTTGGTGGTTCCTCTTCGATTGATGGATCGTCTTGTCCATCAGCTTGTGTAGTTGAGGGTGTTTGCTTGAGGTGTCTACGGTTCCTCTCTAGAATCTGTCCTGTTTCTGTCTCCACTTTGTATGACCTGGGTTTTTGCTCACTGCGACAGATGACTGTTGCTTTGCTCCACTGCTGACCTTTTCTTTCTGGTTGCATTCGCACAACAACTCCAGCACTCAGAGGTGGCAGATCTTTAGCTTCCTGTTGTAGTAATAGCTCTGCCTTTCTTTCATCTGCTTTCTCTCTTGACAAGCCTTACCACTTAATCTGGGTTCCAACAATGCTTCTTTCATGGGTAGGAGTGTCTTGGCTTTTTGAGACATCAGGCGTTCCACTGGACTAGTAGACATTCCTTGGGTCGGAGTATTCCTAAAATCTAGGAGTGAGAGGTAGGCATCTTCTCTTGCAATCTTTGCGTGTATCATCAGACGTTTAACTGTTTTGACAGCATTCTCAGCCACCGTTGCTCTGTGGGTATCTTGGGGATGATGTGACATGCTGGAAGCCCCACTGCCTACTAAATTCTTGAAAATCTTGTGATGAGAATTGTGGTCCGTTATCAGACACCACAACATTGGGGATTCCATAGCGTGCAAAGTGTGCCTTTGCCTTGTGAATTACATCCCTGGACTTAGTATGTTCAAGCAAATCTACCTCTACAAAATTTGAAAAATAGTCCACTGTTATTAAGTAGGTCTTTTTGTTCAGCTCACAGAGATACATTCATACTTTTGTCCATGGATGGCCCTTCACTTCATGTGCTATCATCGTTTCTTTCTGCTGTTTCCTCCATGTAGCTAGGCATGTTTCACACGATTGGATGTAATCAAACCCTGGCCTTTCTGAGGCAGCCTTCGACTCCCATGTGGGAGGAGTGGATTTTCTTAGTCATTGTTTTCCTTAATGAGGTGGGGATGACAATTCTTTTGCCCCTGTAGATTATACCCTCTTGAGTGAAAAGTTCATCACGGCAGTGGTAATATGGACGAAGTTGTAGTGGTACCTCTGTTTTGGTCTCTGGCCAGCCTTCACGGATCACTCAATCCAGCTCTCGTATTATGGGATCTTTCTTTGTACATGTATGTTGTAGTATGTCATCTAAGCAGCTTTGTGAGACATAAGTTGATTCTATGGCATCTATTGTTGACAACTCCTCTGTGAAAGCACTTGGTGGCACATCATTGAGGTAAGCTCTACTCAAAGCGTTGACCAGATGCATTTCAGTTCCTTTCTTGTATTTCAGGGTAATATCATAGTTCTGAAGTCGAAGAAGCATTCTCTGTAATCTCTTTGGAGCCTTGTGTAGAGGTTTCTTGACAATCACTTCAAGGGGCTTATGATCAGAGTGGACAGTAACTTTTCTTCCATAAGTATAGTGATCAAACCTTTCCATTCCATATACCACTGCCAGCATCTCTTTTTCCATTGGCACATATCCAAGCTCACACTGTGTGAGAGCTCTGCTGGCAAATGCGATAGACTGGCCTTGTTGCAGTAGGGCAGCCCCCAGACCCTTGTCCGATGCATCGCATTGTAGTGTTAGTTCTTCTGCAGGGTCATAATAATGAAGTAATGGTGCTGCTGTAACAAGCTCTTTGATCTTGCTAATGCCTGTTCGTGAACATCTAGCAAGCACCACACTGTTTCCTTTAATGCTAGAGTTCTCAATGGTTCACAACTTCACTCAGCTGTGGGAGAAACTTACTAAGATAGTTCACGGGTCCTAGCAGTCTCTGTACACCTTTTACATCCATTGGCTTTGGCATATCAGATATTGCATGTACCTTCTCAGGGTCAGGTTGTACACCATTTGCAGTAAGGAGGTGTCCCAGAAAACGTACTTCTGTCTTCTTAAGTTGGATCTTATCTTTAATGTAATGTTCCTTTCTTTACACTGATCCATAAGTGCTCTCATCTTCTTGTCATGGTCTACTGTGGCTTCATCTGCTGTATTGCCTTCACCATAGACTAGGATGTCATCATAGACTGACACAACACCTGATATGCCTTCAATTGCTTCATGTTGCCATCATTGGAACTCTTCAGGAGCTGTAGAAATGCCAAATGGTATTCGTAGCCATCTGAATCGACCTGAGGGTGTGTTAAACGTGGTTAGGTCAGCACTCTCATTATCTAGCTTCACCTGCCAGAATCCACATTTCAGATCTACAGTGCTGAATATCTTAGCCTTGTTCAGATTAGGAAGAACATCTTCAATTGTTGGTTTAGGGTAGTGGCTTCTCTGCAGGGCTCCGTTGAGGTCTTTGGGATCTATACATATTCTGATATCACCATTAGGTTTCTTAGTTGTGACCATACTAGATACCCACTTGGTTGGTTTTGATACTGGTTCAATAATCTGTAACTCTGTTAATCTTTGAAGCTCAGCTTGTAGCTTATTTTTCAAGGCTAAAGGGATCTTCCTTGGAGGGTGTACAACAGGTTGTATGGATGGGTTGGTTGTCAGGTGGTACTCACCTGGCATGCACCCAATTCCTTGAAATACTTCAGGGTACTCTTGTAAAAGGGAGGCTTTGGAGAGAGGCCTGTTTTCCATATTTTCCATGATATGTGTTTCTGAATGCACACCACAAACATTCTCTTCTAACACTTTTATCAACTCCATCTGTTGTATCGCCATACTTCCAAGAATTGAGGCTGTACATGTAGAGTCATCAACAACCACGAAGTTTACCAGGTATTTCTTCTTGTTTTTGGGATTGATCATCTTTACTTTGCAGTGACCACTTGGTTTAACAGTTGTACCATTATACATTGAGAGTACTGTTCTTGATGAAGTTATCTCTGCATTACAGCCTGTATCTTGAAGAATCTTTGATGTGATGACATTGCAGGTTGCACCAGAATCTAGTTGGAACTTGATGCTGTTATTATCAATGGTCATAGCAGCGAACAGCTTTCTCTTAGGCTGTCCTCCAACGGTGTAAACTGTATCTGGAAGTTCTGTGAGTGTCTTCACTTCATAATACTCATTATCATCATTGTCTCCATCGCCCTCACTAAAGGACTTTACTTGGCCGTGAGCTCGTGGTGCGCTGGGAGGTATTTTCCCACAACAGACTGCAAAGTGATTCTGCTCCTTACATTTGCTGCAAGTTTTTCCATATGCAGGGCACTTTTCTTGAATCATTTCATGTTGCCTTCTACAGTAGAGGCACATCTTGATAAGTTTTGGTTGTACACTTGAGCCAGACCTTCAACTTCGATCAGGTGGGGTTCTTGAGTTGATTCTACTAATTATATCTGTGCTGGTGAGTGATTTGTTCCTTTCTTTAGACAGTTCTGAAGCTCTACAGAGGTCAATACAGCTCTTCACGGTAAGACTTGGCTCTCTTAGTAATCTTTCTCTCAAACTCAAGCTGCTTATCCCACATACAATCCTATCTCTGAGAAGTGAGTCCGAGAGTGTCCCAAAGTCACAGGTTTTCTCTAGAATTCTTAATTCTGTTAAATACTTGTCAAAACTCTCACCCTGCTCTTGGTTACGCATGAAGAATTTGTGTCTCTCGACTGTTTCATTCTTTTTGGGGTCACAATAATCATCAAACGACTTGAGGAGCTCCTCGATTGTTCAGGGGTTGTGTACTGCATTGTTTTTTGAATTTCTCGGCCTTTCGCCCCAAGAAGATAAAGAAAAAGCTTTATCTTTGTAGCTTTATCATCCTTTTCTGTGGCTAGATCAAGGTATAGCGTTACTTCTTCCTTCCACTTTCGCCAAGCATGCGATAGATCATGGCTTTCGAAGTCGAGTGATTCTGGAGGTTTCAGCTGATTCATTTCTTGTTCTTTTGTTTAAATAATCCACTAGACAGGTTGAGCTTAAATTCTTTCGTGCACTTCTGACACCATGTAAAAGGTTGGATGGATGAATACAAGAAAGATACAAACAGATTTGGAGACCGTTAACAAATTATCTATTAATGTCTGCCACCTTAACAACAACAACCCGGTCAGCAGTTATATAACACAGGAAACCCATAACACTGTTCACAGTCCTAAAATATTGATCACTGTTTTATTCATGTCATGGATGCATTGATCATAGATGTTCAGTTTAATGATGTGATATGTAGATCATGTTACTTCCATGTCATTCATCCTGAAACTAGACTTAAAAATGGATATAGACTTAAAATGTTTTGGATGAAGCATGTGCAGACAACGATCTTCATATCATGTCATCAAATTGAGAGTTGACGAGAACCAGTGAAAATGAAAATCAAACAATATTTTAGGATGGTAAACAGTTAGTGATTTGGGTAATACTAATGTACATAACTTTATTGGCTGTAACTTATGCTGTGATCTATAAAATACCATTACATTTTTTTATTGCACAAGCACATTCAACAAAAACACAGATAACTATACAGGAATTTAAACTTACCTGAGCGACACTTATATTACACTTTCTTGCCAATTCCTCCTTTGCCTCTTCACTGGGGTATGGATTACTCAAGTGTGAGTAGAAATATTCATTAAGAATTTCTGTGGCTTGCTTGCTAAAATTTCGTCTTTTTCTCCTATGTTAAAGCATTGATAAAAGTTGTTTAATTGAAATTATCAATTTTATCTTTTTAAAATATTTTAAAGAACTTATCACTATATATGTATGAAAGCCCTGGTCAATGCTTTTAGATCTAACATTCATTATTAATAGTATTTTAGTGATAAGCTAAGTGCTTGTGGATTACAATTTGAGATTAAATCAATACCTCCTTTAATATGTTTCAAAAGTACCCCTACCTGATAGTTTGAAAGGAAGGGAAGAAAAAAAGAAAATGGAAGGAACAGATATTTGAAAATTCAGAGGTATCAAATGAAGGTGGTCAAGACCAGTTGTGGAAATCCACTAGAGGAATACTTCCACTTATTTGTCTATTTTTTACCCCACTACCACCCTGATCAGTCAGTCCTTTTGCAGTCTATTTGCCACCTTTTCATAATACATAGCCATCTATTTTCAGATTTATTGACATCACTGAAATAACATATCCAAATAAGAGGAGTCCATACCTTGCATCTAAGAACCTTGATCTAAGTATCATGACAGCTTCACATGTACTTTGTTTCAGTTGCATTTGAATGGCACTAAATTTACGATGAATTATTCCAACCATTCTTTTTATTTCCTCTTGTGATATTGGTCGTGTACGTGACTGCTCTCTCAGTAAATTCATAACATGTGTAGTAAACTCACCACAAGCCTAAATTGATTGGGTAAATTGAAAAATAACTTTGGTTTAGTAACAATACAAGATAATACTACAGTATATTTTGGTTACTAAAAATTTTAGACAAGCAACTCTGTAATTCTACATCTAGGAATCCCCCAGCAATAAAACTCTTTCCTATACACTTTAAATGAGTTTCTTTGTAATCAAATTATATTTGAGAAAACCATTCTCAGTACTTTGCTCATTTTGAAAAAAAAGGACAATTTTGAATCATCAAATCAAGTAATTGGATTATACAACACTGTGCAGCTTATAATTATTTGAAATACTCAGTTTCTCTACAGATGAAATCTAAAATGTGTAGGACTGTATTTTAAAATCCACTTTTTTTTACATTTATCAACATATTTGACTGAAATGTTGTTGGAAGATAATTGTTTACTGTATTTCACCTGTTCATATTTGTCCAGTTCTGTGTGATAAATCTGTCTTATTTGGTTCAGTTTGTTCCTATACTCAGAATGCTCTGATTGGTTCTCGTGTACACCAGCAGCTGCTGCTGCTGCCGCAGCCCCACCCTTCTCTGGCCCAGCCACACCCTCTGCCAAAAGCATATTGTCCAGTCGCATAAGCTGTGGGTCTGGTGGTTCATCTTCTTGTGATCCACGAATACTCAATACTGGATTAAAGAAGAAAGAAAGAGTCAATAAAGGTGAAGTTATGGTGTTGAGTGCAGCATGTCATGTATCCTAAAAATAAAACTTCACAAGTATTATCCAATTGCACTATTATGTACAAAATAGTAGATATCACTGGAGTAGAACAGTGCAAATAACAATAGCAACATATCTAGCTGTCTTTGTGTTTCTTTGTGTAATTTATGCCTCAGTGAATTCTTAGATTGTCCATAACTAAATAAATGATAACTAAATATGATTACTTGCTAAACAGTACTTGTTACATGGTGAAAACTAGTTCGGTGACTAGTGTGGACTGCGTCTGTGTTTGTTTAGATAATAAAATGAAAATCTGATAAACTGTAGCAACGTCTGGTGGAATTATACTGACATTTTGGATGTTAGTCCTTTATTGGAGTAGAAACAATTCATTCTACTCTGATGAAGGACTAATGTCCGAAACGTCAGTAATTATATTTCTGCCAGATGGTGCTACAATTTATCGGATTTTCACTTAAGTACTTGTTACATGAATATATGGTGTGTACTGCTTCAAGAGTGAAGCAACAATGTCTACAGGTACAGGTCTTTCAGATAAGTGGGTGGTTGCCACTGCTTCAAAGTTAACCACCAGTTAATAGTACTTTTTCTTTTCTATAAAAAACTATCATTAATCTCTGAGTTGACCTTCAGCAGTTCTTTGTTCACAACCACTTAGTTCAGACTTATGATCACCTACTCCAAAGTAGCCTTGTGTATGCCACCTGGCTGGCTCAGTTGATACAACAACAGTCTGTTGTGCAGGATGTCTAAGTTCAAATCCTCTTAGCCAAGCCAACACTCAGGGTCTTAAAATAACTGAGTAGAAGGTGCTGTCTTTGCTTTTAAAATCTGCAAATGGTTAGACCTTTGCCATGGCTTGGATGAACACATAATTAAAAGACAGTCCTGTCTCAACTCCTGTCAACCATGAAGATGATAAAAGAATAGTGCCATAATTTTATCAGCCCTTGGCATGTGTAGCTTTCCATTTTCATTTTCACCCCCTTCAAGCAGTTTTTTAAACTGATTACAAATATGAATAAAAAAAATCCCTCTCCCAAATATTTTCTTTAATTTTTTTAGCTGATGTAAGAAATAAAAATCCAAGCTTTTGGTCATTCCTTTGAAAATAATTGCCACAAGAACTGGCCCTAGACCTTGTTAGAATAGCTACAATTAAATTTAAAAGAGTATCTTATAAATAGAAAAAAGGTCAATCAGAAGAATATGATAATTGTGAAAGCCTTATTGTCAAAATAATATTTTAATGAAGTAAAAGACTTCATGACAGATGAGATTATTCAGGAAAGAATGGTGTTTCCAACACTATAACCTATAAAAGTTATAGAAAGGAATGCGTTTACTGAAGAACTATAGCACACTTTCAGCTTTTGCATTTCTTTTAAAAATAGCGTAAATGAAGTGATCAAAAATAGTTTCCTAGGTATAAGGCACAGCTGGGAAACAAACTCTAAAAAATTCAAATAATTATATTTTATTACACAGGAAGCTAGTACATGTAGCAACATCAATAGGTTTTTGAAAAACTAGGGAAGTTCAATTCAGAAGCCCTTGGTGATATTATAAGGAATATCTTTAACTATAATTCAGCTAAAACATCATTGTTTATCAATCCTAAAATAATTAAAAGCTGCTAATGTTTTCATGGAATCTTTATTTAAAAAAAACAATTATGAGATTAAAATGAATCTTATATATGCAGAAAAAAATGAACGTGATAACCAGAACGGAATAGAATTGCTCAAGAGTAGTTCAACTGACAAAAAAAAGCAAATAAAAAGATGGCATTTGCAGGTTGATAAGCAAACACTTTTTTATTATCCTTGAAAGCTTCTTTCCTTTTGATTAAGATTGATTACGGAGACAACAAAATATAGCAAACAAAAACTTAATAATAAATCTTCAAATTTTCACTGCATGAATACTTTTAAAAGAATATTTTCTGAGGAAATTAAATAAAAGGACATAAAAATTTGAGATTATTTTTTTATTTTTTGAAACTATTTATATTATTAAAGTGTTTTTAACACATTAAAAGTAAGGGTTAGATTTTTTAATAGTTTTTTCATTTTTAAAATTCCCATCTCAGAATGATAGTAGATCTTAATTTGTTGTAAATGGGCAGAGTAAATACTGGGCATAAAATACAAACCAAAACATCTTAAAAAACAAAGTCTGAATCAATTTTTGTTAAAACAGACCTAACACAATCGACTCTACAATCAAAATGAAAGCAAGCCCTTACAATAATTTGCTTCCTAGTTCATTTTCTCCTGACAGTTTCACTAATGAACGATTTCACTTTGAATTATGATCTTTAGTTAGCGAGAGAGCTATCAATCTTATGGAAAGAGGGAAGCATAATGAAGGTTTATCATACATGTATAGAAAAGCCAATATCCAAGCTCCTAAGTGATTTTTCTCATTATGGAAATTGTTCTTCTAACGTTGGAGAAGAAAAACTTGAAGTTGCTGATGAACAAAGGACCCTTCGTGATAAAACCTAGATAGGAGTCTTAAAACCAACACAAACTCAAATCCAACTCTTGTTTACTACAATAAATACTGTACCAGTAAAATAAAGTTGCAAAATATAAGTGAGTTTTTATATAAATACTTAAAATTTATATAATCGACAGATTCTAAATTTAGTATTAGACGTCTGACAATTTTTTTGAACTTATCTAAAAAAGTTATTTTCCTTACATTACCAGTTTAAAGTTACATTAAATATTTAAGTATACTTTTTAACGGGGGAAAAATTTAATTTTTTAAAGATTTTAATGACTACTTTTATATGCAATTTTTAATGCTCTATTTTCCAGAATTGTTTATAAATCCAGATAATTTATAGACCCGCATGCTTCAAGTTTACAAAAAAAAAAAAAACGTGTTGACAATTCAAGTAAAAAACGAACTCAATCTTGAACAAGTCTGGATTATGAAGAATAAGAAAATAAAAGCTGTTTATGAAGAAACTCAGCAGCGATTCTCAAATGTAAGAACAAACAAAAAATTCCTAATAAAAAATCCTTTGTTTAGAAGGGTATTTTGACGGGATTTTTGCACCTTCATTTAAAAAATATTAATTACGATTCAAAAAGTCGGACTCAAAGAGAAATGGTTTCCTTTTAAAAGCAATGTGTTCTTTGTCTGTGAAGAAAGCTGAAGACAAAGAATAAACACTATGGTATAAAATTATCTATTGTGCTTAAATTCCCAAACACACCGTCGCGAACTCACGAAAAGACACGATAGAATTCTGTCAACGATTAAAATTGTCCTTCTACGGATTAAAGATTGACCGCTAAGATATTACTTTAAATAACAAAATAAGGAATAGACAGTAGATCCGTCTATTTGAAATTCCTTGAAAACTAAGCATATGAACAACAACAAGACCTGTAGAGCTCAACGCTAAATCGCGGCATGATTTCCAGTAGTTCAGATCTTCGTCTGGAAAAGAACTGTTAGTGCCAATACTAAACGGAAATGCTATCCAAGGGAACGTCAGTTCGCCAAAGCGAAAATCGGCATCAAACTTCAGATTATAAGTGAAAATTTCACAAAAATTAGGCGGGATCACAGGGCAAGAGCAATTGTAAACCGCTTGCCACACAAGCAACATTTCAATGAAGTCGTTACAAGAACGTCCACATGCGGGATCTACGTCCGCTAAGACCACAAACAGATAGCAAAGCCACTAGATCTAAATGAGCGTTAAAACTACGATCTAATTGAGTGAACGTGGACAACTTACCCGTCTTTTCCTTGATCTCGCAAAGAACATTGAAAAGGGCGGGCTTCAAGCGATGGCAGTTCAGAGCATGTTTCCTACATGAATGTGTTGAGAAAACAATACATTAACACACGGTATGGACTGCTGGACAGCTAATAGTATACACAATCACAAAAATGAACGATTTCTTGTCACCGTGACTCAAACTTGATGCCTCGATTATTCGAACAGCAAACGGTATTCGATTTCAAAGTTGACTTGTGCACTCACTTGGCTTGCGCTTCGTCCAATGACTGATCTGTAATGCTCATAATTTGCTGCAAAATATCTCCAATATCTTGCTTACGGCCGTCTAGATCCTCGGTTTGTTTCATCTCGTGTCCCTGTTGGCCATGCATCAACGATACAGAATTCACTGGCATCGGGGCAGAAGTATGCATCAATCTATCACTTCCTTCCATAGAAGCTCTTAGCTCGTCTTCCTTCGGCAAACAATCCAAGATGTCGTCTCACCTACCAGAATTTGATCGATCAAAACGACACGCTAGGCCGTCTTTTGTACTTTAAAATTGAAAGTATTACTTGAGGATAGGTTTCACCAGCTGAATGGGTAGTGATGTTGATGTCCTTCGGGATAGCTGTTACTTTTTTTGTGAAAGAGTGTTACGCGCGGTTGGCGGTCGTGTTCCCGAGCTGCCACTCAACTTGTGTTTGAAGCAACGACGTGTCAATATTTTCCGCGTGGGTTCAACTTGATTGACGGCTCTTACACGCTATTAGCATATTCAACTTTCAACACATTTATTTAAAAAATACTCTATAAATCACACATTATCAATTTTCCGTCGACCGAAATTGCTACAAGAGAAATAAAGCTAGAGTTGAGCATAGCAATAATTTTTGTTGTGAATTCTTAGAGAACAAACGAAGCCATAAAATGTAATTCTGTATTTCCAAGATGGCGGACGCTTTTGAGACAATACGTCAATATTCATTTTCGTTACCATAGTAACAGACACCAGGTGTTGGAAGTTGGGTCAAGACAAAGGCAAAGTGATAAGTGAAGGCGGTGAAATCGAGGAAAAACAAATATACTGCCCTTTGGCTTGTCTCTCATTTTAGTCAAAATTTTGGACAAAAGATGACAATTTCGAAGTTAACTAATAATACCTAAGCTGGCGAGACGGCCTAATTCTCTTTCTCAAAAGCCAACAGATCTAGAAACTGTCAATAAATAAACCTCGACGGTTTGTAAAGAACGCCATCACTCTTGCTAATACCTTTTGAAATGAGTATTTTTTGGTATTAAACTATTAGTTTTGAATATTGGATTTAAAATGCCAAACTTAACATGCTTCGTTGAAAGGAAATAGACCACTTAACGCAAAAGATCACGCAAATGTGCTTTTATTGCGAAAAAACAAATCAGTACTGACTTTAAGCTGCTAAATTACAAAGTTTATTACACGAATTTGGAAGAGGAGGATCTTGTGGTTTTTGTTGTTAAAGATATGGATTTGGTTTTGAATTATTGAGAAGAAAAAATTTCCGTGACTCCGTCTCGTCACGAAATGATTGAATGAAAACGCGGGAAAAAACTACATTTTTAATAACAAAACAAAGGAATTGAATTGTCACTTTATTGCTAACCGCGAGAGAGGGGTGAATTAAATTTAATTGCCTTTTGTTTAAAAGTTTTTTCATCTTGCCTTATATGTATCTTGAAATCCTTTTAGACTAGGTGAGAATTTCTGACATGCAGAACTTTGACAAAAACGGAGAAAACAATGCGATATTTCGGTCAAATACGCTTCACGAAATATACTTGTTTTTGATAAATAATAGCAATGAAGCACAGAAATAACAAAACAGAATGTTCTACACGACCAGACTTTGCTTACTTTCTCAGCTTCCAAAGTGATTTATGAGGGAGCATTCATTTTTGGAGGGGGGGAGGAGGAATCTAGGGGGTCACCAAATATTTATTCGTAGCAAAAATGAGTCATCACTTTTTATTTTTTTCTTCTTGAAAAGAGATGTTGGAGTAAAAAACACTGCCATGTATGGAGGGGGTCGTGACTTTTACCTTTGGGGGGGAGTGGGGTCGCAAATTTTTTATTAAACACTGAAATGGATTCCTCCGGCCCACCCCTTCTAAAAAATTGAATGCTCCCTGAAGAGTTTCTTTTACTCAATCTTTTTTTAAGAAAAAGGAATCGAGTGCGACAGAATTTAAAAGTTTACTTGTTCTTCTAACCTTTATTTATCGATTCCAACTTTTCCCCCCAATTTTAATTTCAAGGTAAGCTGTAGTTTTGAAGGGACGATTCCATAAAAAAAGGCAAATTTTAACTTCTGGGGACGCTCCGACATTTTAAAGCTTTTTTATCTCTTGGCCTATTTTTCATGTTATAAATGGAATCCAAAGTTGTCTAATAGTATATTTTTAGGCTGTATTCAACGTCGAAATTTTAATCACTAATTCAAAATTACTGCATTTAGCAAATAACCCTTTTTCCTTTTTTGAGGAAATTGAATT
This sequence comes from Entacmaea quadricolor, assembly GCA_024752375.1. NCBI lineage: Eukaryota > Metazoa > Cnidaria > Anthozoa > Actiniaria > Actiniidae > Entacmaea > Entacmaea quadricolor. The sequence goes on along the minus strand of JANTNT010023341.1, from coordinate 5,754 downwards.
TTGATTTGACAGATGAAAATTAAAAGCTAGGGGCCATACCTGTTCAGTTCTCCTATTTCAATATCAAAGCTGAGAAACTAATAGAAGAAAAAGGAAAATAATCAATGAAGCTAAAGGACCTACGCGATACCAATTCAAGTTACTATAGCTTTGATCAAACACTCCTGATACTTTACAAAATTTGTTCATTAATTAGCCCTAACACTGTCTTGTGGATCAGTCCTGTTTGGCAAATGTCAATCTTATGTAAAATAGGTGTATTTTAAATCCTCTTTTTGATCTGTTGTCAGTCAGTGTAGCTAACAATGTGTCATAGATGGGACAAAGTACAAAAGAATACATTGCTCATAATTTACAGCGTGATGCCAGCGGATACTATAGGAAAGTTTATTGGATGACAAGGGAATTCCACGTTGAATTTTACGAGAAAAACTATATCGCACTCGTCGCTTCGCGACCTGTGCGATATCGTTTTTTATGAAATTCAACGTGGAATACCCGAGTCGGGAAATTAATTTTCCTTGACTCCCATATAGTGCACAGTTTTTTCTTAATGTTTGTGTTACTTTGAGTTTGAATCTTATATTCGCTGTATTTTTATCACGAGAGGAGCGCTTACTGGGAATTTTTTAAGAACTCGCCCCAGTCTCCTCTCGGAAAAGTGCCGTTTTTAGTCCAATATTGGTGATAATTTACAAAATATCTCGCAAACGAGCTCGGTGACCTCTTTTTTGTTGTTGTTGTTGTTGTTGTTGTTACAACAAATCAAGGATAACGAGTTTATCAACCATATAACTCAATTTAAACAAAATTTTATGTTCCGTTTTCGAGATATTCTTAAAAATACACGATAGAAAACTGATTTCAAGGCCGTATTTGGCTTCGTCCTGATGTTTAAATGACCCTTATATTTTACAATAGTCAAGTTCTCAGGTCGGCTTTTAAGATATTTTCTAAAGTTTATTGTATCAATGAAATGATAACGTCAATGTTTTAATACTAGCATATATTTCATAGGAGTGATGATGGCCCCGGCAAAGTTCGATTTTCTCGTATCGATTATCGATCCCGTATGGCCTCAAAAATGGCTAAGTTTACCGCCCTCTAGTGCGAAAACGAACGCGGTGACTCCCTTTTTTATTTCATTTTTGGAATAATCATAGTTGAGTTAGCAACTGTGCGAAATTTTAATATGTTTTTTTTCTATGTTCGGTTCTATTTTTACGGAATTACCTTAAAGGTGTAGAAGGGCATTACTGTCATATGACAAAAAAGCTAAAATTTAACTGACAAATGGTCAAAAACGTAGTAGTCAAAGTGATAAGTAAAAACTTGACCGCGCAGGGACTGGTCATTATTTATGTAGAGGAGGAAGGGAATTTTTTTTAAAGAAGAAGTTTTTGTTAAGGCTCCCCTCCAATAGACCTCTTTAGCCTCGTATGTAAATTGCCCATTTAAAACCACGTGAAATAAACATTATGAAAACATTTGAAAGAATTCCCAAGAGAACATCATGTTTACATCACGTGGTTTGAAATGGGCAATTTACATACGAAGCTAAAGAGGTCTAAATTATTCTAAATTTGAATGATGATCCCCAATTCATTGGAATAGTCTCCACTGTGAAAAGGTATTAGAGGACTTACAAGATTTTACATAACAGACCTTTATCACGCTATTAATACATTGTACAATATTTAATTTATCGGGAAAAAGACTTTACCATCAAATTTGTGACACGAAAAATAATAAAATTGTAAAGTTTCATAAGGATATGCTATAAACTGAGGAAGATATGAATTTTTAAAAGCAAGCATGGTGTATGGTGATTGTAATAGTAATTGTATTAGTGAGCTTTCGACAAAGTAACAGTATATGTTACTTTTTCAACTGCGAAGATCATTTCAATTTATTCATTACTTTATCCGCAGTACAAATCTCTCATATGCATGTATACCTATCCATTTTTTAAGGAGGTCCCGCCCCCCGGGCTAGCGATTCTGAGGTTGAGTCGTTTCGAAGCGTCGGTATATAACACAGAGAAAATTGCAACATATTATCAAAATTATTTAGACACTTTTAAAACAAGCTATGCCTCTCAATTTCAGGCATAAGGAAGTTCATTCCAGTATGGCGGCGAGAACTGTGAATAGGAATATTTTTTATTTTTTATTGTTGTTCATTGACTTCTTTTTTCACTTTATATACCTATAACTCTTGTTTAAACTGAGAGGCGGATTAACGCCTAATCCTGGATTAGAGCTGGTTAAATCTGCCGTCGATTTGTGGATGTAATTTGTGGATTTAGCTTAAGGATAGACATCCTAAGTCATAATACTGCCGTCAAAGATTTAAGGTATTCGATCTATCGTAATATGTTTAACTTGAATCAAAGGCAATAGAAACGGAACGTAAAGAGAAAGGGTGAACGTCATATCAATAGGCGACTGGCACTAAGAGGTCACGTGACCTTACCTCCATTAAGGTGGCTCAGAGAAGTGATACCGATTCACTTTCGAAAAAAAATATTATGCATTCGTTAAGGATAGCATGGTAAATTGAGGTCTACAAATGTTTTAAATCAAAGATCAAATTTCTGATGATGATATTATAGGGCCTTTGGCGTTACTATGGTAATGTTGGGATTTCCGGGTTATTAAGAGAAAATGTTTCTCCTGATGTCATAGGCGTAACTGTCCCTAGCTCTAGTGAATTAAATCAAAATCCACGAGAGCATTATATTTTCAAGATATAATAATGGGAAGTGTGCGTCAAAACAAAGAGAAAACAAAAATATTTCAGTCATCCATCTCCTAAAATTCAAATTAAAGAAGTGTATATTAAAATAAAATAGTCAACGCCATTTTTTGCGATAGCTAGTACTTATTTATTTACTTTATTTGTACCAAGAGTAGAAAGAAATCGCATCACCTGATATCGAGAAATCTGGATGTCTAAAATTCGTTCGATCTACTAAAACACTCATTATACAAAATCGCGCAGATAGATTTTCACTTGTACTCAGGTTTAGAGAAAGGCGAAGGACATGCTCATGAAGTTACAAAGTAATTTAATCATTATAAATCTTTCAAATAGCCGCTTGAAATCATGACTTTTTTCCGGCCATTTTTTCTCACTTTGTCCAAAATACAGAATGGTTCATTTACCTTACGAACGCTGTTCCGAATATGCTAGTGTCTAAGCCAGAATCACAATAACGTTAGCTTCAATATGCTATAGTTTCGCTTCCGGTTAAGTTTTTATTATCCACTCAAAATTACGACACTCCAACTTCTCGGTACATGGAATGTAGAAACGCAGGCTTGACGACCATGATTACGCATACATGTGCAAATTGATAGCCGGCAGTGATGGTTCGTTTGTTTTTTTAATGGAGGCGCAAAAACAAAAATTAAATAAGGAGGGGTCTCGAACATTTAACTAATTCATACCCCCCTCACCAACAACGATGCAACGAAGTTACAAACCAATTTTAAAAAGCGCACATCGATCAAAATAAGTATACATAAAGCGTGACCAAAGTTACTTAAAGTCTCTCTCAAAAGAATCTTTAAACGTCAAACCTCTTTTTAAAAAAATAAAACTTTCATGAATGTCAATGGGTGGAATCACAGATCATGAGATGTGTAGAGATGGACGCTCCACAGATATTTGGCCTTGATTCTAGATCTGTTGAAGTAGAAGAAATAGAAATGGTGCGTAAAAGCAATACTGGGAACAGCCTTAAATTCTCTGCTTCTCTTTTTAATACATACAGATATGACGTACTTAAAGAGCAACCGCCGATCACAGACCAAGAACCGCCCGGATAGCTCAGTTGTTTAGGGCGCCGGTCTATTGTGCGGGAGGTCGGAGTTTGAGTCACGGCCGGACTAACACTCAGGGTCTTAAAAAAAGTGAGGAGAAAGTGCTGCCTTTGTAATAATAACTGCAAATGGTTAGACTTTCGAGTGGCTCAGATGATCACTTAAAAATGGTGGTCCTGTCTCTCCATACTTCACTTAATCAACATCGGAGGGACGTAAAAGATACACTAAGGACGTAAAGAAACTCTGGCGGTGACCACCCTTAGTCAAGGGCAAATCCAGGGAGGGGCAAAAGGGGCTGCAGTCCCCCTTTAACTTCATCCAGAAAAGTCCAAAAAATAAATATATATATAATAACATACTCTAAAGGCTTAAAATAATCTATCTTACTTGTGAGTGGACAAAATCGTTCTCTTAAGGGAGCAGTCATTAATTACTAGGGGGCCCGGTAAATTTAGGGGGAGGGCTACGTTTTTTTGGGGCTCAGTTTTTAGGGGGGCCACAATTTTTTGGGTCCACATTTGGGGGTGGTCATAATTTTTGGGCTTGGATTCGGGGAGTGCCAAAATGTTTTGGGCTTGGATTTGGGGAGGGCCAAGATTTTTTAGGCTGATGTTTGAGAAATTTTACCGTCCCTCCCCCCCCCAGTAACTCATGACCGCTCCCTAAGCAAGAAAAAAAATTGCTTTCACTTCCCATCGCTATGTTTCTTTTTTAGTGGCATTAGGTATTTTTTAAGTGGTAGAACATGACGTAGCATAACTGAAACATAGGCTGTAAGTGAAAAAGTATATTTTGTACTATAGAATCATTTGGAAAATTTGGTCAAGCCCCCCCCATATTTTTGGCTGGATCCGCCCTTGTTAGTGTCTGAGCTCTTACTAATCATTACTTAACGGGATTTGGGAAGGGATGGGGGATTCTTAAGGGATGGAATTTGGTGCTGTGTCTAGTAGGGAACCTCGTGTCCTATTGTACTGCACTTGTCCTTCGGAGGCAAATAATTAAATAAATGAATAGAATGGAATGGAATGGATGGATGGATGGATGGATGAATAAATAAATAAAAAGAAGTGTAGAAATGGACGCTTTCAAAATATTTGACCTTGGCGCTCGAAGTTTAATAAAACGTTCTTGACAAGCGGAATTGCTTTTACGAAATATCGATAAACTTAATTCAAAAATACAGAAAAGCAATGTTCAATTTACCTTACGTCGTCAATAAAGGAAACAAAAGTCATGTAAACACCAAAGCTTTTATAAAACTACGAAAATAAACTGACAATTCTATAAACAGATAAAGTTATACTCCACGTGATGTCTTGACACATAACAATCAGGTGATCACAAAGAATGCTTTTTTTATTGGTTAGTTCGATTCAGACACGTGATAACTTTGCACGTTATGATTGGTTTGTAAGATTATTTAAGGTTCAAGTCAATTCAGCGCGTTTCAGAGCCAAAATGCTTTAAACAATGGCGCCGCAATGCCAACAACGGAAAGTTCAATTTTTTTTACATATAATTAAAAAGATTTCCAAACTGAATTTCTGTTTTCTTCTAAGATAAATGAATTACACATCAAAGGATCGAATCTCCATTAAAAATATAAAATCTAGCAAACCATTTCCGCCGTTATTGATTTGCAAAGTGCTGCTTCGACCCCGCGGGGTATTGTTTGTTATATGTTATATGAATGTGTTAGAGTCGGTAAGATGAAACTGGTAGCTTGAGGGTTAGTTTACTTTAGACGGTTAAGGTAATATAAATATGGAAGCAAGGCTTAATGTTATCAGTATGACCACAGGGAGCCCAGGCTCTGTATTTGTAAAGGTTATTTACATATTTATAGTAAATGTATGTGGTTAAACAAAATTCATCAATTTACGAGAATTTTAAAAAGAAATGCCTTTTTTCTTCACCGATC
>JANTNT010023230.1:0-13088 GCA_024752375.1 Entacmaea quadricolor | reverse complement strand
TGACAAAATGTGCGAATACCCCACATAGTGGGGACTCAAAAAGTACCTAAAATGGTAACAAACCCCCACCAAAGCCCCACATATCCCGGGATGGGGAGGGGGGGTCGGGGTTTATTTTGACTGGTGCATTACATTAGCTCAAAATAGTTTATATAAAGCTTATTGTACTCTTATAAGTCAGTTTGTCAGCTGGATCGAGTCTTTGTTTTTGTTACGCGGTTGTAACAATGTCTTTTTCGTAATCTTCACTTAAACGTTTTTATTTTCTTCACTAGATTAGTCCCTTTCTTCGTGTTTTTAGTCTTCGCTAGTTTTTTCAGCGCTGTCTTCTTGGCTGTTTTGACTTTATACGACTTCCTCGCTGCTTTCACAACTTTCCTTTTCTTCATCTACAGAGAAACCGGCATTCCGACTTAACTCTCTTTTGTTTTTTTTTTTTCCTGACATATATCTGTTTTAAATTGTTCTTCATCAATGAATTGTACTTACTTCGCAAGTATTTGTAGCCATTTTTCTTCCAAAAAAAAAAAAAGATTCAAATAATTATCATGGAAATAGAACCATGTTTGGAAGATGTGCTCTCTTACCTCATACTCTCTTGGTTTTATTTAAATTGTAGGTTGTTTTCGTTGTCTAACTTTTTTTATTCTTTTTTAGATTGTATTTGAAGGTGTTCGTGGAAAGGATTACAAGGGCGACATTGCTATAGATTCTATATCAATATTAAATTCAACATGTGTTATTTCACCCGAAAAAGCAAAACCCAGCTCTCAGGTTGAAAGCGGTAAGCCAAACTTAAAGTATCGCATTTCAAATGTAAATAAGACCTCTCTTTTTTAACAGCTTTATCGGTCCATAAGATAAAATAACACAAGTACAAAAATAATCTAATATTGATCATAATCATAATACAAATTGAGGGGAAAATGACCAAAGGGGTTGGCACAAACTACTGTCGCATTCAAGGTACCTTCCCACAAACCTCTCGTAACCGTTCTAAGCTATCTCTCTGATTTTTCAAGTAATATTTCCTTTGAAAATAGTCAGTAAATTTTTCTTCGAGGACGTTTAAGACCGATAAACAATTTTTTATTAAACGTTTGTTCTTCTTGTGTTGAATTAGGTCTTGAAGGTGACATCCGTTTAGCTGGTCATCCAAATCCTTTGGAAGGTCGTGTTGAGATATTTCACAATGGACAATGGGGTACTATTTGTAGCGACTTTTGGGGAGACGAAGATGCTACTGTTGTATGTAGAATGCTAGGATTCCCAGGTGTGGGCCGTGCAAGAAACAGTTCCAGAAAATACGGCGTTGGCTCAGGGATCATATGGCTTGATGACGTACGATGTACCGGAAGCGAGTCTTCTATTCTCCAGTGCAGAAAAAAAATGTGGGGAGTCAACAACTGTCAACACTCGCAAGATGCTGCTGTTGTTTGTAGCAATGGTATGAAAAATAGATCAAAAAATAATTTAATTATTTTATAAATTTTAAGCGATTAAGAATGTTACTTAACTGTGAAACGTTGACTGAGGTCCCGTCAACACGTATGCGTTGACATTCATAAACGCATACTTTTGTAAACGAATCCTGTCCGTCCACACGTAAACGCTCATCGTTTACGAATCGTTTTCACCCGTCCAGACGTAAACACCAAAACGCTCAAGAACATTTGATCAGGTTTGTATCAGTTTGAGCCGGCAAATCTTTGTTCTGGAATGACTACTTGATCAGAAAAAGTGTCCCACTAGTAAGCGCTTGTACGACCTCGTCTGGTCCAAAATCTTCGGCGGTTTCTTGCTTCATCGTCGCTTTACACGACTTATTGTTGTCGTTGTAGAGCAAAATAATCTCGCAAGGTTAAACCGTCTTCTACTCTAGCTGGCCTGGATTTCAAGTATTGCAATATTTAACTGAATACTAGGAATGACGCTTGAAAGGAAAGCAAATATCAAACAGTTGTGTACGCCTTCTTGGAAACGAACTCGATAAAGGAGACTGGAGCTAACTCGTGACGTCAGCGTTTACGAATTGTTTACGAAAGTATTCGTTTACGCTGCCCACACGAGGAATAGTACACAGCGTTACGCTTTAAAAAGTATTCACTTTGGAAGCCGTATTCGAAAGTATGCGTTTACGGTGAGCGTTTTCATAGTTTACGTAGGGACGAAAGGCTTAAACGCATACATATGTATGCGTTTACGAACGTAAACGTATACTTGTGGACGGGGTCTGAAGGGCAACTCAGTATTGTCCATAAAAAGGGGGATTCAGACCTCATTTATCATTCTTCGTCGAACCACACGGCTGTAAGTAAGAACCCTCAACTCCACTGTGTTATTTACTACTATCTTTAAAGTTGCAGCATACGGTTAGGGCAGCTTTGTTTGTCAGTTTGTATGCATAGGCGACGGAGCCGTGGGGGCTGGGGGGTCTCTAGCCCCCCCCCACTTTAGAAATGTGGGGGGCTCAGCCCCCCACTTTTTTGGCATTACAAAAATCTATCTAACTTCCATCTCTTTTTCTTATATAATAAAAAGCAAATTGACCGTCGAGAGCATTGCCATAGGGACTGAGCAGTAATTATCAGGGGACAGAGTGTAAAGCAGTACACCAAAAGAAGGGCAGCAATGTCTAAATTATTTAATGTAAAGAAGGGGTGACATCTAATTTTCCTCTTGGAGTTCAAGTTTGTGCAAATGTATTTGCTAAAATACTCAAAATTTTACGCTCGCGTTCAATACAAGAAAATCTTACGAGAACAAAACAAACCTTGCTTCGCTTGGACAACAAAAGCTATATTGGCCAAAAATGGTTTAAAAAATTTGCTCGCTATGCTCGCGTCCAATAGTAAAATTCTCCGTCGAAAATAAAACAAGCCTTGCTTGAACTAAAGCTTTATTGGCCAAAAAAGGTCTCGAAAATTTGCTCGCTTCGCTCGCACGATACAAGAAAAGGTTTATTGAAGTCAGTAAGTGGGTTGCTAATTTTCAGCTTTAACCCGGGGGTCTAATAGTTATTTCAGCCTTTCTACAGGGGGGATTAAGTTAACTTTAAGCCATTTAGGAATCCCCTTCTTGTAATTGTTGTGCAGTCCCATAAGACATACACAGACAAAGTAGACGAACATTACATTGCCAAAAACTTCATTCAGGCAACTGATAACAAACGCAAGTTCCATTTTAGCTCTTTCAAGTGAAAATCGATCAAGTAAAAGTCTAAGTTGTCCTCAAGTAATGACGTCACAAAACGTTTTCTAGTTGTCAGCCCCCCCACTTTTCAAACCGCTCCGCCGCCTATGAATATGTTACGCATCAATACTTTTAACATGCAACTTCCTTCCATTGTGATCATCTTTTTCACAAGTCAACTTTGTTATTCTATACAGGCACATCGGATGATGAATGTAGAAGGTATAAGGTTTTGAATTCAGCTGATAGAGCTATGAGCTACACCTCAAATTCCAATAATTGTGACAGAAAGAGTGTTATATTTCCTGGACAGTGGCACCGTTTTCAGGGATCGGCCGGCACTCGAATGCCTTCAACGTGTGTTCCTATCAATAGGTGTGGTACGCATGCAACAGGATGGCTGTCTGGAAGTAAGCAAAAATCTTCACAGATGAAACTTATCATCGATATATATTAAAATTGATGTACCCTTTATGATAACATGATATACCTTTTATGTTTGATATCGGTTTAATACAGGCCACCCGACTGTAGACCAAGGGATGGTAAGAAGAAAAGTTTGTTTTCATTGGTCAAGTAGCTGCTGTAAATGGTCGACATTTATTCGGGTCAAGAACTGTTCGGATTTTTATGTCTATGAGCTCCAGAAGCCACCGGTTTGTCAGCTTCGTTACTGCGGTAACGGACGGACTCAAGGTAATTTAACACGCAGTTAGCTTTCAGAGGATAGATAAATCACTTTTCAATATAAAACTATATGATATAAACCTATACACTGACCTACATGTACAAGCAAAGTGTGAAAATGATTTATTCTATTCATTTTATCTTTTTCTTTTTGTTTAGGTGGTGCGTCCATTCCTTTGTTCACAACACCAGGTAATCTTTTATGAATTACATTCCTACTTGTTCTCCTTAGATGGTAATTCGGCATTTGCTACGGGGAAATATAGAAGAAGAAAAAATTCCACACTTGTCTTTTGAGTGGTAGAGGTTGGTTCTTCTTGATGCTTCATCTTGCTCTCATCCGTTCAAATCTTACTTATGCTAGCCAGGTATGGTCTCCCTCCTCCTCTGGCTCCGTATACCTTATGAAAAATCTGGAGGGTGTACAGAGACGTGCCTCAAGACTTATTGTTCGTAATCCTGACCTCAGCTACAAAATCAGGCTTTGTCGGCTCAGACTACTGCCACTCTCCTACTTGTTTGAATACCTTGATCTTCATTCCTTCTTCCGGTGCCTTCAGGATGAAATACGCCTGGGCATTTCTCAGTTTGTTCGCTTCTCTTTTTCTATAACGCGTTGGGGTTCATCTGGTCTTGATCTCTGCCTTTTCCCTTCTCGCACTTCTATCTTTCAAGACTGCTCTTATTTCGTACGTATCTGTCCCCTGTGGAATGCTCTTCCTCCCTTTATTCGTCTTTCTAGCTCAACTTCTGAATTTAAACGTTATCAATTGTTCTTTCATCTGGAATTTGTTGTTTTTACGTTAGTGATCTTAGTTTAACTTTAAAACCTGCATTATGAAAAACGTCTATGTAGTTTTTACTTTGTACACATTTCAAGAGGGTCGTACAGGGGGGTCTTGGGCACGGTTCACGGGCCAAAAAAAAAAGTGAATAATAAGTCTATAAATTACGTGGAATAAAGTCCTGAAATCACGAATCTCGGTTATTAAGTTAGGTCCTTTGGGTCACGAACCACGAAGAATAATTTAAATTCACGTTTCACGGAAACCAAAATCAGCTAATCATGCATCACGAAAATACCCCTGTACGACCCTGTACCCCTGTAAGTCCCTGTACCCCTGTACGACCCTGTACCCTTCCAACTTTATACACGACCTTTACCTTACTTTTATACTTGGTTGTCATGGTTAAGGCTATATATGCCTTTCTATTTTCTCCTACTTTGCTTGATAATTCTATAATACCTCATTGTTTTAATTTCAATATATTCATAGGCCTCCAAAAAAAAACTTATTTCAAAAGTCAATAAATATCTGACTATTAACTTCTATTGTTAAAATTAGCTCCTACTGGGTTGTCGAGCATTCGTTTGGTTGGCAGTTCAAAGAAATACGCTGGTCGAGTTGAAGTGCTTTATAATGGTCTGTGGGGAACCGTGTGTGACGACGAATGGGATTTACAAGACGCAATGGTGGTGTGTAGAATGATGGGTTTCAGTGGTACGTATCAACGAAAACGGCTAGATAGAGCTTACATGCAATAAATTAAATAAATGTCGGGGTCGTAGAAATACTACTTTATCTTAAATAGCAACACATATAATCGCACTACATGCGAAAGGAGATATTTAACAATTAGACCTCGAGGTCGAATGGACTACGAGTCAATAGGCCATGACGCCGTAGAGACCGAATGGGCTATTTGAATCGAATTCCATTAGGCCGAGAGGTCTAATCGTTTTAGTATAAACCTACTAATCGGTCAAGTAAATGGACAGAAATAATTTTAAATGAGTTAAATCAATTTGTTTTTCTCACTTTTCACTACTAGTAGGCTATTACAAATTAGTTCTCTAGTAGAGTAGCCAATCAGAATGCAGGATTGGTGATAGACCGTTAGTAGGTTTGTACTCATATAGGTTAGCCCTATAGAGAATATCTCCTAAGACAGAATTGGAGTTTATATTAGAAGTTGATTTTTTGTGGGAGAGAGGAAACTTTCGAGGGAGAGGAAGAGAACAAACAAACTTACATACGACACCGAGCTCGGCGGGACTCGAACCAGGATCGCATTAATTGGTGAGGATGACCGTTACTGCTACTTAGTGCTACCCTCTTGTTGTTGTTGTTGTTGTTGTTTTGTTTTGTTTTGTTTTGTTACTGAGGAGGATACACCGGGTATCAACAACAACAACAACAACGACAACAAAAAACCAGAAAAGAAAAGATCGTAAAACACTTCATTACAATTTAATTTAATTTCCTATACAACTTCCTTATTGTTCTTTGGTAGATATAGTTTTACAAGAGAGGAAACACGATCTCCTTGTCTTTTTCTCGACAAACTCACCAAAAAACTTAATCAAATGTTCTTTAACATCGGGGATTCATTTATGGAAAACTTTTTCGGCTTGCCCTGAAGTTTTTCACGTCGAAGAAGCCGGAAATGTTTTTCAAGCGAGGGCGAAAACCTGACACCTACTGTACAGTAACCATATGTGCCAGATGACGTGGCCGATTTTTTTGACAAACTTACAGTCCTCTCGATTCCCGCGCGGGATGAATTTGTCGTGGTGTTTAATATGGTTGAATTATAATAAAAACTCCCGTGCGTGGAGGGGAGAGTATGTTAGTCAGAAAATCCACGCACGTCATCTGGTTGGTTTCTACAGCAGGTGTCATTTTGATTTTATTTGACTTTTTCACTTATTTCTGAAGAGGGCTCCCTGTGGTTCTGGTGTCGGCTGCTTCAGTAACCTGAGCCTCTGGTTCGGGAGAACTGAGCGATCACTCCCTGCACGTCCGACATAAAATACATTGCTTTTTAGGAGCGTTGAGAGCACACAGTGGAGGTACTTTTGGTAGAGGTATCGGAAAGATTTGGTTAGACAATGTTCGTTGTACTGGTAATGAAGAGAGTCTGGTGTCATGCCCGCATCGTGGATGGTCTGTTAACAATTGTGGACACAGTGAAGATGCTGGTGTAACATGCGCTTCTATTGAAAGTAAGCTCGGATCTACTTCAGCCAGGACGTAGGAGCCCCACACTTTTTACCTAGAATTTTCTTTTATAAAATATGGCTAAATTATAAAAGCTCATTCATCGAAAAAAGTGAAGTGAAGTAAACTATGCATTTAGCGACTGCAGTTTGGCAACTGTCTATTCAAACTAACCCTCACTATTCTCGTTTTTAGACTTCTTACTATAAATTACGCTTCCACGTCCTTGAGCTCTCCTACTATATAACAAAAATGCGGCCTATTTTCAGTATGTCATTTCTCTAGCGCTACTACTTATACAATAACGCTCATTTAGTTTTATCAAGTCTTCAGCTTTAGCGTTTTTGTTTGTTGGTTTCAGTGAGTTCATGTGATTTTGAAAAAGATTTTTGTGGATATCAGAACACCAATTTAAACGATCGATTGTCTTGGGTGCGAAGAAAGGCTGTGAAACCCAAAGAAGATCATACCATAGGATCGCGTGAGTACCCTGCATGGTTTACAAGTTTAAGATTAAAATAACATACTATAATTTAAAAACTTAGTAAATTTGATTGTCAATCCTTTATTCTATATACTGTTCAACAGAATCTAAAAATTGCGCAATTCTTCTTTATCTAATGTCAAGCACGCTTTGGGTTTGGAATTATGATTGAAATGTATGTCGATATGATCTAACTAAATATTGCGAATTTGACTTATTCGTGGATTAAAAAATTCTTCATTATAAATTATTTCAGTATTCGAGAATATCAAGAAACTGATTTTAGTTGTAGATTTTTCTTAATAAAATGTCTAGCTAGTACCCTGTTCGAGTTACCCGAACAAAAGGTCAATGCCGCTTAATTGTTGAACGGCAACGTTAAATGCTAACCCAGTGCCATTTGTTTCTACTTGTCTTCGAAATGTTTTATGATTTTTGGGTCCAGTGAAGTGAGTCGAGAAAATTCGAGAAGAATCTCTGAATTGGCTTATTATATAGTAAGTAACTGCAACGTCGTCTGCATGGACAAGGCGATTGGTAGGTAGGTCAGGAGAACGCTAGAGGGAAGGCGTCTTGTTATAGTATTTAAGTCGTTAATCTAACTCTTATTTCAGGTAGAAAATTGACATGCTTAAATGGATGGTTAAGTTATGCCGGTAATTGCTATCTATTTACGAACAAAGTTGGTAGAATTACGTGGCAAAACGCGAAATACCGATGTGTTTCACAAAACGCTTGGCTTGTAGACATTCGAGATAAAAACGAATGGCAGTTCGTTAAAAGCCAAAGACAATTCAACGTTCAACAATACTATATTGGTATTCAAGAATTTAACCAAAGCAGAGTTTGGAGATACCTTGATGGATCAATAATGAATCTTACTAATATATGGGCAAAAGGAGAACCAAATGACTGGAATGGAAACAAAGAGGACTGTGGAGCAATGGATTTTAGATCTTCAGAAGGCAAATACAATGATGTACCGTGTGGCCGCGCCTACGGATTTGCAGGGATGCCAGATTCCTTTATATGCAAGAAAAAGCCAACCAGAAATCTAGGTCGGTAAAACAAACGTTTATCAGTTTTTATTAAGGAAACTGATGAATAAGTAATTGATTTTGAAGGGAATTTTAAATAATAATGCAAAATATATCGCATCGACACTGGCTTAGATTATTCTAGCCATGAAGCATTGAAAATTAATATAAAAAATTGCATGCATCTTTTTTAACGAATGTTGTGATTTTGATTTTGGCAGGTCATTTTTTGTACGTCGACTTCTCAGATGTAAGAAAGAAAGGTTTTCGAGGACGTCTCGTTGGTCCTCCTGTATCAAATTTAACTTGCTTAACATTTTACTACAATACTTTTGGAACCTCCTTGGACTCATTGAGCATTCAATTCAGATTATCTTTAGAAAAGGAGGTTATTGCATGGCAATTAGATGGTGACCATACTAACCAATGGAACAAAGCCCAAATACCCCTTGACACGATGGGTTCTACAAAATATAAAGTAAGTAACAGCAATAATCATCTTGGTTTGCTTCATGAATTAATCTTGTTGCATAGACTATGTGACTTTTGTACCAAACAATGGACCCTTCTCAAAATTATATTGAATGCGAGGCTAACATCGAAATAAAAATGAAATGCCACAAATTCCATCGGAGAAAAAGTGTGATTTCTTTTGTGTTTTAATGTTAGCCTCGCAATCCACGATAGTTTTGAGAAGGGTCCATTCGCGCCATGAACATGTTTACTCATTATTGTAGTTTTAAAATGATCTTGAAAGCAGCAAACTAATAAGAACTTGAAACATAATACAACGATTTTTAATTTGCAAGACATGTTTCGGCAGATCATCTGTCATCCTCAGTTGTATAAGGTGTAAACATAAAGTGTATATATATATATATATATATATGGTTAAAAAAAAAAAACAACAACAAAGAAAATATAAATGGTGGGATGTGATGATTAAACTTGTAGAGATAAATTAACACGGTGAACCTGTTGATTAAGGATGGGGTTTTCCCATTTGATATGCATGGCCTCCTTGATTCTTAAATGGAATTTATAGGGTGCAGAATCAATTATGCTTTTAGCAAAAATCGTACTATTATGGCACAGCTCTTATTAGTTTTACTAGTAAAACCGGCATCTGCATCCAACTCCATGAATTTAGTTGATCACAGATACGCGTTCTGGTTGAACAATGGAGTAATGAATTATTAGTGATTTGTAAAAAGCTTTACCACAGCGAGCCCACTTTAGAAATAAGTAAAAAAATAAAATGAATGAATGAATGAATGAATGAATGAATGAATGAATGAATGAATGAATGAATGAATGAATAAATGGAGTTTTATTGTATTTTTGTAGTTTGAGACCGAGTTGATCTGCTAATTATCGTAAGAGAATGAAAAAAAAAAAAAAAAAGGAAAAAGAAAAAGAAAAAACAAACAAACAAACAAACAAAATAATCGTAAAACACATACTTTATCGCTTTTCGATTTTTACTATTATAATTTCCCTATAGTCTTTTGATGTCTCTTTGGTAGATACAGATTTACAAGGGAGGAAGCTCGATTTGTCTAGCAATCACTTCTATAGCGATAAATTACTAGTCTTTTCCTCGACAAACTCACCAAAAACTTGATCAAAAAACTCTTTCGGCTTCCCCTGAAGTTTTTCTAGTAGAAAAAGCCGAGAATAAGCGTTTTTCAAGCGAGGGCGAAAATCTGACACCTGCTGTACAGTAACCATGTACCAAATAACGTATTTTTTGACCAACGTACGCTCCCCTCCCCGCGTGGGAATTTTTATTATAATCAAACCATATCAAACACCACGACAAGTTAATCCCGCGCGGGGAGCTGACAACTGCTGTAAAGTGACCATGTACCAGATGACGTTGATTTTTTGATTAACTTACACTCCCCTCCACGCGCAGGATGAATTTGTCTTGGTGTTTTTTCATTCGCCTACGATAATTAGCAGATCATCTCGGTCTTAAACTACAAAAATCAATAAAACTTTATTTTGATTCTTTTTACTTATTTCTAAAGCGGGCTACATGTGGTTTTACTTTCTAGTTTATCACGAGGAATTTGACAGTGTTGCGTGACACTTTTCATATTGTCTCCACGACAGCAATAGTGTGTTTACAGGTGTTGCGTGACATTTTAAATATTGTCTGGGCCACGACTTAAAAGGTGTTATATTTGAAAAGAGCATACAAAACTCCACTTACACTAATTTTGGTATGCTCTTTTCAAATATACAATTTTTGAGCTCGCGGAGAAAATCTTTAAAATGTCATTCAATGGTTTAAAATGGTTTCTGCTTTCAGAAGGTCAATACGATTTTTTTTACGATTTAAGTTGTTTTTAGATTGCCTTAGAAAGACTTTTTAAAAATTTCGTTGCTTGAAACGACTCTTAATGGTAGTTTTCCTTATATAAATACGCTTACATTAATTAAAGTATCGTAAAACATTCGGTGAAACGACACTAATCGTTTAGATATCGATCTGCTAACACCTTATCTAGTGAGCGAGTGAGCTACAACATTTATATTCGCATGCGTGTATTTTTCGCTCAAAAGTCATTTGCATGTCCATACCAGAACCTCCCACTTTCGCGTTTTATTTTGGACGCTTACTTCATTATAAGTCGTTGCCGGCATGTTATGGTGTGGATTAGTTTTAAATAGGGGATTTTAGACATTAGCAATCGTGAAATACTTCTCGATGTTTACAGCAATATGGCGCGTAATTCTTAGAATTGAAGTTTAAAATTCTATAGCGAGCCCCAGAAAAATTATTTAAAGATAAACTTTATCCATGTTTTGAATGGGCCATGAGAATATATACATTGATGTAGTGATATAATAACATTAACTTCCTTTGGAAAACATTTCGCTTTGATAGATCATCTTTCAAGTCACAAGTGGAGGTTCAGGTCAAATTGCTATTGATGACGTCAATGTTACAAGAAGCAGCTCATCACGAAATTCTTGTGATCTTATCCCCAAAAAGGCAGTTCCACCAATGTGGCGTAAGTAGAAAATGCAGTTTTATTCAAAATTTGATCAACAGATTTAGAACGTACGACTAAAAGGATTACAGTTTCTAGTAACTATTTTAAAAAAAATCATGAATAATTAATAAGGAATAAACAGTAGAAATCATAAGCGTGGAGTCTTTTAATCGGTGAGCCTACAACTCGAGTTCGAATTCGAGTTCGAGTTGAGGATCGAGTTTCTGCTTGGTACCGAAGTTTGGAAATAACTAGGAAATAATGGCTTGGAAGTCATAATATTATTGTTATAACGTCAAAGAAATTTATAAGACTTAATGATGATAGTCTATGACATGAGTTACTGCCGTTTCGTTATTGCTATCAATTTAAGAATTGATTCAAAGAGCCCTTTGACTCAGTTGTAAAACTAATAAATTCATGCTTTAAAAAAACACAAACCTTAGTTACAGGCCCGTAGCAGGTGAAAAATTCTGGGGGGACCCTACGATAGAGGACTGTCAATCACGTTGCATAAAAACGTATTTTAATTGCAGGGTATCTAGATTGTCTAGTCAGTGGTATACTTATTGTTATACGTAACAGCATTAGGGAAAAGGAATTCTTTTCGCAAAACTCGAGGCAAGAAATAATATTACTTCGTTTAGTGTGCACATATGGTAAAATATAATCAATTTTGTTAGCGAAGAGATTTTTCTTTATTTACTTTATGTAGACTGTTATTTCAGTATTTAATAAATAAATATTTAAAAAACTTGTCGATATTCGCTTCGTATATTAAAACATTTCTTGCCATTTTGTTAATTCGAGGTTTTTGCTGCCGTCAATCAAAACCTGTAAAGGAACCGACCAATATTTTTTGATTGAAGGCAGCGAAAACCCAAGTTCCAACGTGCAACTTGAAACAGACGAGGCCGCGTAATTCTTCATTTGCACGTTACGTCATCGCGGCCATGTTGGAGGACATCAACAAATGATTTTTAATTAGCTTCTCTTGTTAATGTCCTCCAACATGGCCGCCATGTCTTTGTCTTGTGATTCCGTTGGGAATGATTGCAAACCATCAATTATTGAAAGCGCTATAAAATATTTATTTATGCAATATTAAATAGTCTACATAAAGTAAATAAAGAAAATTCTCTTCGCTAACAAAATAGATTACCTTTTATCATATGTGCACACTAAACGAAATGATATTAATTCTTGCCTCCTTTGCAATGTTCTTACGTTTAAACATAAGTCTAAAAGGTGGAACAGATCAATGTTCAAAAGCTTTCCTAACTGTCTTGAGACGATAAACTCGGCACCTCAACATTTTCGATTTTATTTCTGAAAAAAAATTCATAAGACTTAAATAGAAGACGATATTCTTTTTGAAGCAATAACTAAGCAAAATGAAACTTTCTGGTACGATAAAACAGGTCCGTAGCAGGGGAAGGGGCCAGGGGACCCGGCTCCCCCCAGATTTTTTTCGAGGGTAAAATCTTTGGAAATACAGCAAATAAAACAAATTGGTTTATTGGTTTATTGGTTTGGTTTATTGTATTCTTGATTTTAGTTC
The DNA here is from genome assembly GCA_024752375.1 of Entacmaea quadricolor. NCBI lineage: Eukaryota > Metazoa > Cnidaria > Anthozoa > Actiniaria > Actiniidae > Entacmaea > Entacmaea quadricolor. The sequence goes on along the minus strand of JANTNT010023230.1, from coordinate 120 downwards.
TTGAAAGTTTCATATTTGGTTGACACTTTCATCTGCAAATAGGTTGAGTGCTAATCTAGGCAGATGAAGTGTCTACATTATGTAAAATACATGATTAAAGGTAACATTGAGCAAGAGAGA
>JANTNT010023119.1:0-13088 GCA_024752375.1 Entacmaea quadricolor | reverse complement strand
TTGGGTTAGGTAACTCATCAACTACAAATATGAACATCACCACCACCAATTCATCTGCTATTATAGCATCAACATCGACTGTTTCACTTACTCCTTCTTTTCCATTAAATACTTCAAAAGTGGCATCAACAGCGACTGTTTCAATTACTCCTTCTTCATTAGATACTTCCACACTTGGGTTAGGTAACTCATCAACTACAAATAGGAGCATCACCAACACTAATTCATCTGATATTATGGCATCAACACCGACTGTTTCAATTACTCCTTTTTCTACATTTACTTCCACACTTGAGTTAGGTAACTCATCAACTACACAAAGGAGCATCACCACCAATTCATCATCTATTACGGCATTAACATCGACTGTTTCACCTACTCCTTTTTCATTAAATACTTCCACAGTAGCATCAACATCGACTGTTTCACTTACTCCTTCTCCTTCAAATACTTTTACTGTTGAGTTGGGTAACTCATCAATTACAAATAGGAACATCACCAACACCAATTCATCTGCTATTATGGAATCAACCTCGACTCATTCACTTACTCCTTCTCTTCCATTAAATACTTTCACTGTTGGGTTAGGTAACTCATCAACTACACATAGAAGCATCAGCACCACCAATTCATCTGCTATTATGGGATCAACGTCGACTGTTTCAGTTACTCCTTCTTCATTAAATACTTCCACACTTGGGTTAGGTAATTCATCAACTACAAATAGGAGCATCACCAACACTAATTTATCTGCTATTATGGCATTAACATCGACTGTTTCAATTACTCCTTTTTCTACATTTACTTCCTCACTTGAGTTAGGTAACTTATCAACTACAAATAGGAGCATCAGCACCACCAATTCACCTTCTATTATGGCATCAACTTTGACTGTTTCACCTACCCCTCCTCTTCCACTGCATACCTCAACAATTGGGTTAGGTAGCTCATCAACTACAAATAAAAGCACCTACGCAAATATAAATATTTCTGAATCATCAGAGGTACCAATGATATTAACATTGAATATGACAACAACTGCTAACATTTCCATTACACAGACAGTTGTTGTGACTCAAGAAAGCTTCAATTTATCCAGCATTGTTATATCCAATGTACCTGTAACCACTAGCCTTCTCCCAAGTTCCTTTTCTCTCTCTTTTTGATTGAATCGCACTGGAAATCAATGGAGTGTCACACTGCAATATGTTTCCCACTCTAATACAATGTTTTCAATCACCCGTTTAATTTGATTATTGGTTTATTTATTTTACAAATCATTCGTATTATCCTCGAGGAAGTAAAAATCTCTGATATATCAAAAAAAGTATTGATCTTAAGAATAATTACTGTCAATTGAGTAACTGAAGCTTTGAAATAAAACTATTTTCTTTCATATAACAGTTCGAAAATATCTATGAAACACAACCTGGATTTATCAGTGTCACTATTATTGGTTTTAGGTAAGTCAAGTCTTTGTATCTAGAAATATTCAGTATTTAATTTGAATAATTAATAAAACACAAAGAAAGAAAAAAGGAAGAGAAAAAATGGAGTACTTTCTCAAAATTTCCCATTCCTATTAATAACGAATAACGAATGGTCATTTAGTCTGGTGCTGCTTAACACTGCATAAAATAACTGCATAAAATTGCCTTTATGATGCTAATATGAAAAAAAATTTAAAAATAAATGTTGCATATGCATCGATCATTGAAATGACCTTGCCTTGTTCTGGGAGCCCTTCAATTTTTTTTATTAGCTTGCCATTTTACGTTGTTTGCACCACATGTACATAGCGACATTCATCGAATTACCTTCGCCTACAGAAATGGCAGTGTGATTGTCGATTTGCAAGCCAACTTCAACATTACTTCAAATGTCACTGCAGTGGATGCCAAAGCAGAGATACTCGCTAACAATGCGAGCAAGAATATTGGAAATTTTATCTTCGATGTCAACAACCTGGTTGTATACGGTAAATATATTTCAGTTTAAAAATTATTTTAAATGATGGCGTGTTTTGTAATGAAAAAGGACAATAAAATTCAGTGGAAACAATCTTAATGAATTACACCTACGGTAATTGAAGAATGTTAACATATAAGTAACATATAACTTGAAATTTCCCTTATTTTTTTTCGAAGATCAGTATTGTCGTAGAATCGTGTAATAAAGTTGAGCATAATGTTACATTTTTAAGAAACGTAAAACTAATTATTAAGAAATAGACGGCGATCACGAGATTTCTATCTGAATGTAGTTGACAAGGGCGTAGTCCGGGTCAACTATAAAAGCTGTTTGAAATCGAGAGCTGATCTTGTCGTCTAATTGTTTTTAATAGATATAATCTAGTTGAACAAACAAACGGAAATATTAAAGTTAAAAAACACTAGTCGAAATTCAATGTTTTTCCGTACTAAGAGACTCAATATCGATCGGGCAATAGTCCCCAAGTAGCGTAGCCAATCAGAATCCCCAGTTGTCAATAATCCCCTTGTAGCGTAGCAATATCAGAATCCCAGATTGGCAAATAGCCTCTTGTTTGTTTTTCTTGCATTGAATAGCAATTTCACCAAGAACCCCAAAACAGGTTTATTATATATTCAATTCTGCTGGCACGTCGTTAGCATCTCGAATGCAGGGGTAGGAAGGGGGGTTCGTATTCTTGAACTTTAATCTTATTTATTTATTTAGAGAATTTCACCTAGCACAAATTGCAACGATAAATAAAAATAACAACAAACAAACTACAATGCTGACGGACTCCAAATCCCAAATAGGCGGGCCCCTTGAATATAGGGAAACAAAAACATTTACATAATGTATACGAAACAATTTGAAGAAAATAAATAAACAACAACAAATAATTGAGGTAATCTTTTCTTTTCTTTTCTTTTCATCAATAGTCGCACTTTCCAAATTTATTCTAATATGAATCTTTTTTTAAAAAAGAAATTGTGAATGGTAAATATAGCAACTGGTCTGCATTTGGGGAGTGCAGTAAGTCGTGTAAGGGGGGTACCAGACGTCGTACTCGTACATGCAACAACCCTCCTCCACGTAATGGGGGCAAGGATTGCAAGAGCCTGGGACATGATTATGAAGAAGAGGAATGCAATTCTGACGTCATTTGTCCAAGTAAGTTGAAATTAGATTTTTGTTTTTTCTTTTTTGTTTATATTTTTAGGTTTGGCCCGTTTCGTTGTAAGATCTTGAAAAAAAAAGTTTAAAAGGCGATTTTCAAATACAATTTACTGGTCTGATGACGTCGAACAAAAAAATCTATTGCTTCTGCAACTATGACGGCACTTAAACGGGGAGAAAATCCGCCATTTTCTTGTCAACGTCAACACACACAGACACACAGACACACAGACACACACACGCACACACACACATTAATGAGTAAGCACGCACTTTTTGTTTTTCAACTTATCTTACAATAATGTAGATTTTTGATTAAATTATTTTGAGACATAACAACAGTAACAATGGATCGGTTTCAGAACGATCAATTTTTCTATGCTTCCCTCCAAGAACAATAAAAAGGCCCAACGAACTTCCAATTTGGGAATTCGAAATTTTTTGCCCGTTAAAAAAGAAAAGCATTAGAAAAAATTTCAAATAGTATTATTTCAATTAATAATAGTAAAGCATGCATGTTTGTGCGATTCAGGAATGACTCATCCTGCGTAGAGGCTCAAGGGGGATTGGAGAGGGGCGAAAAGGAGGGGAATGGGCTCCTCCGCATCCACCTTAAGATGCTCGAAGATTAGGAATGACTATACGGTTCTTTATAAACGCATTACCTTCTTTTTGTTATTTGCCAACAGTTATTTGGATTATCATCACTGTGTGTTGTGTCATCTTCTTACTGCTGATACTTCTGCTTGTCATATGCTGTATTAGACGTAAAAAGAAAGAAAAACTAAGGTAGAGTCCGTTGCAATAATTGATAGAAATAATAAACTAAGACGAAAAATAGCTAAAGCATTGTAAGGGACTGATCGTTAACTATAGCCAAGGGGGTCCGGTGTTTCAGAATCTACGTTTATGAAAAGCATTCAGTAAAAAATGAGACGAGTACTTAGCGCCGAGTTGGCTATCAGCCATGCACGACGAGATTGAGTGAAATAACTGTTTTATAATACAGACAACCACCAGATCCTGAAAAAAATAAAAAAATATCTTCTTGAAGATTGAATCTTGCCTTCTGAAAGTTCACCAAACCATCTGGCCATTTTGTTGTTCTGTCTACTCACGGTATATGAGCTGATAGCCAAAGTTTAAGTTAAAGTGCGGTAATACGGACAACGAATGCTTGCAACTTTGTTGCTTGGCAAGTTTCATAGTGAATGTTCCTCCTATTACCACACTGCGCGCAACAGAAGATTTCGTTTCTTCCCGAACTGGTATACATCTCCCACCACTGATCAATACTTGTTGTTAAATGAATTTCATTTATTGTTATTTCACTCCATCAACAGGATGTCTAACCATGCTATTACTGGCACCAAAATGAACGTCATTCCCTTAGAAATCTTAGAGTACAATGACCATATACCTCGGGCAAAAGTTTCCCTTTACGAGAATTTGCAACCCGAATTCATCAACGAACACAAAACGGAAGCAGACGATATCTATAAAACACAGTTACTGCTGTTCCTCAAGCAATCGCATTTAAATAAACCAGGGAGAGATGTTTCCTTCGGTGACGACATTTCCGATACTTCTGATCATTCCAACAAGAACTCTAGAAAGACATGTGCGATGTCTTCGGCCTGCAGCGTGGCTCGTGATGAAGACCTCGCCTGGTCAGCTTAGTTGGTCAAAGCTTCAGTCTGTTATGCGGGAGGATGTGGTTCAAGTCGTGCCCGGAACAACACTCAGGGTCTTAAAATAGCTGAGAAGGTGCTACCTTTCTAATAATATCTGAAAATCGTTAGAACCTCGGGTCTTCTCGGATAAGGACTTTATGGGGATGAGGCCCCTCGTAGGTCCTGTCTCCCATCTCTTCCTTAACCTGCATATTGGGGATATTAAAGAACATGTTGATCTATACGAGTAATAGTAGGGGATTGTTTCCCGTTTACACTTTAAAGGCCTTTATAAAATAACTTTCAGAAATCCCGCGTTCTGATTGGCTGAAGAGCTGTTTTTAAGAGAGTTTAAAACAGAAATTTTAATTTTAATTTTTTTTTAATTTAAATTTTAATAGTAATTTTTTGCCTAATGTACTAATCATTTGTTGTAAGCTACTATCTGCAGCCCATAACTGAAGTCTTCCAAAAATTGTAAAATGGTTAAATTACGAGGACCGAATTGGAAAAAAGCTCAGCTCTTAAATTACGAGTAACAAACAAGTAAACTATTAATGAGCAGATTTTTGAAAGTAATACCTTGAGTATTTTTGAGTTGTACAAATATTAAGAATAGCAAAATTTACATAGAATGTATGTTTGGGTGGCTAGAGTGTACATTTTTTTACCAGTCAGTACTTGGAAAACTTTATATTTAATATTTAATTAATGACTTTTTAAAGCTTAAAATGAACCACAGCAAAAAAAAAAAAAAAAAAAAATTTTCTTATCAGTGGAAAATTTTCAACCAATGTAATGTATGTAAAAAAGATTTTTAATGTACATATGCTTTGCTAAAACAAAACCTGAAATATTGGGTATTTGTAGCGTGTTTCGATCGACTTGTCCGCATTTCAATCCCATGATATGCAACGTGACGTCATTGTGACGAGCATTGTTTAAAGGGTAACTCTACGCGGTCCCTGTCGGAATTTGTGTTTTCGTTGCGCAAATGGAATTAAATGTTTTAAATGTAAAATCGACGCCATCTTTTTTTCAGAACACTAAATGTTTTTTCCAAACATTTTATTTTGGCAATAATAAAGTATAGATTGAACTGTTTTAATTTAGACTCTCTATTATGATTTTCATAAAATTAACTTATTTGATAAAAGTTTATAACGGAATAAACAAAGCATTTTTAGACTGATGTGTTTAATCTTATTGGATTTGTATAAACCATTTGTTACTGTCAAAAGTGAATACATAAGCATAGGTTATTTTTCTATGCTGTCTGTGATAATCTGTTATCAAACTATCGCTCCAGCTATTTGTACTCCTAGAACAGCAAATACAGTTATTAAACATGCGTACTGACCTCTGACCTCCAGCCATAACATTAGTTGTGGTTGTTTTGAGATTCAGGTTGCTCTCTTTTCGTCCATTGGCACCAAGAATTACCAACTTGAGTTTGTCTTCATCTCCATCCTGACACAAGACCATGGATGAAAAATTAGAAGGAGAATCTGGAGTCAATCCAGAGGAAGGAGAGCCAGATTATGGTCAGGTTTTCAAAGAGTCCTTCTCGTTTTGGAAAGAACAAGGCCCACAGGACACGGATGGGTAAGTCAGAGAACCGATATGTTAGCGTTGAAAAAACCTGGTACTTTAAAATACACTGTAATTCTCTTAGCGAGAAAATAAATCTAAAGCAACATATACAGTAAATATTTTTCAATCTACTATCTAAAAAAAAAAGAAAAGTTTTAATTTTTTCGAGACAAAAAACGACAACGATTTAGAAGTAGGAGTTGTTGCACTAGAAACGTAAATCTGGAGATTTGTTTGTTGAAATTCTTTTTTCAAAGTCACTTATGATAAAATATATATTTAGCATAAACTTATTTTTGTTTCTTCAGAAGCCTGTAAGTTGAATTTGTCGACGGACGCTTACTTGGACGCTCAACAGAAGGATTGAATAAAAAGTTCTGGGTTTGCAGCGTGACCCGAAGGTCGCCGATAGTTTTCATAATTTCTTGGAAAAAAAGAAAACCAAAAAATCTACAATTGCGGCTATTTCACAGCATTATGTAATTTATCATTTGCTGTTAATATTTTAAACCTTTTTTACTCGAAAAAGCATTATAATTATTGTTTTTTAATTGGTATTTTGACCAAACGAGTTGTCCTGGATCTTTCTCGAATCTGATTGGCAAACCTTTTTTCGCCAGAATGAAGTTTCTTTCTTAGACGTTGTTTTGACTGAATATTATAAACGAACTCTAAAATCCAGCTTACGGCTAACTACCCAATTATGATACTGATAAATATGTAGAGAATTACAAATACGTAAAACTCGACACGAGAGAAATTCGTCTATATCAGATTGTAAGAGTAAAAGGCATATAATTTTACGTAAACAAGACAAAACGATGCGAGGTCATCACGAAAATAAAACCTTCTGTTAGCAAAAGGATGTGCACATTAATAATTGAAATTTTGACATTTTTCTTCTTTTTAGCGATCGATTTCGACGTGTTTTGACTCTCCCTCCTCGAGAAGAAGAGGGGGTGGAAGGGAGGGAAGTGGAAAGGAGGCGAAGAGAGAAGAGGAAAAGAGGTTGGGAGGGAAAGGACAAAAACACTTAAAAGTGGATTGAGAAAACGGTTTTTTCTCTTCTATGCTTGGTTGACGGGAAAAAATGATAAAGATTTTCATTTGAATGGTTCAACTAAGTTTATATTGCATCTATTTTGTGTTTTTATTTCAAGACCTCCACAAGCAAAGTCCACAATGAACCTGGATTTCTCAAAACCTTGGAAAAGATCAGACGCCATTCTGACAGTCGACAACAATGTGAAATTCCACGTTCACACAGGAACCCTATCTCGACAATCGACAGTTTTTGAACAAATGCTTTCAGAAGAAAACCTCAGCAAGTATCCAAACCGAGAAATCTACCTAGTTGGAAAGAATGCAGACGAATTTAGAGAGTTTTTAAAAGTGCTGTACTCGGGGGAGCCTGTCCGCGAATACAAGATCAATTATCTCCTGCCTCTAGCGCATGAATACAAAACCGCTGTTGTCCTCAAAAGATGCCAAGAAAGCTTAATTCCCAAGGTCACAACCGAAACCTTAGCCTTTAAATATATAAGCATTGCACATAGGTTTGGTCTTGAGGGGCTCCGGCGCACTTGTGTCCAAGCACTGAAGTTCAAATCGTACCAAGATTTGAGAGCAAATCGAATGTATCGAGAACTGCCACCTCAGTGTGGATGGGATATTACGGAAGGGAGAGTCGAAGTTCTGGAAAATAAATTGGTCAAAGTTAAATCGAAGCTTGAGGAAACATGTGATGAACTGATTAATAGACTCTTTGAAGAACTGTACAGGCAGAAATCAGATGGTCGGCCACCTCCTATGAACGCAGCCATGGGAAATAAAATATGCTTTATTAAAGAAGCTGGAACTAAGAGAGAAGAAATGAAAATAATAGCAGATACAATTGATAGACTGGAAAGATTGTACTCTTGATTACTAATTGTAGCGCGAACATACAGCGCAAATCCCAAAAGTATGACTGTTTGTAATGTATTCACATACTTTTTCCACGAGATTTTGGCTGCTTAAACGTACACACTCCAGCGTGGAACTTGACTTTTTTCCATATTTGGACAAAATCTAAAGGTGGTGTTACACGGGGCAACTTGCAACGCCGATTTTTCGCGCAACCCTGTTGCTCGAAAAATCGATGCCGTGTAACATAGTGCCAAGGAAGATTTTTCTCGCAATATTTCTCTCGGCAACACGTTGCGAATTTTTGAAACCAAATCAAAAATTCGCAACGCAAGATGACGAAATTTTCAGCAAATCGATGGACATGACCACCGGCGATTTGACGCGCAACACTGCTCATGCAAGTGAGGCTTTTGTAAACAAACAATGTTAACAACGCGTGGACTGAATACTAAAGTGATTGTTGCGCGAAAAGTTGTCTCCGTGTAACATGACGCAAAAAGTCGAAACATAAATGGCGCAACAGCGTTGCGCGAAAAATCGGCGTTGCAATTGCCCCGTGTAACACCACCTTAAACAGTGGCGGATTCAGGATTTTCCACAGGTAGCCCAAGCATTGATTTTGTACTGGATTTGCTATAAGAAATATATAGGAAAATCAATAAAAACATTATCACGTTAAAAAAATTTTTCAGGAGTTCGATGTAGGTTGTTAAAGATTGGATTTCATTTGTCTTTAAGTGGTTTTTAGCCGTTTTTGACGGTTTTTGTTTTTTTTTTTCCTCTATAGTATATATAGATGACAAAGTTGGAAACCCTCACTCGCCTACACTTTCAATAAACACACGAAATAAAATATTAAAATCATCACTTTGCCTTCAAAATCACCACAGAACTGAAGAATGTAATTTTCCCCATCTTAAGAAAACGACGGAAGGCCCAGACTTTCACTAATTCAAACTCCCGAAAAAAATTTTTTAACATGATAATAGTATTTTTATTGATTTTCCTATATATTTCATATAGCAAATCCAGTACAAAATCGATGCTTGGGTTACCTGTGGATTTTCTTCTGGAAAGGGTGCAGCGGTAAAGGGGCAAGCCATTTTCTTCAGGAGGGGGTGCAGCGACAGAGATCAAGCCTTTCTAGCAAAGTCAAAAAAGGAAACAAAGTCGTCCGGGGGGTGCACCCCCTGCACTCTCCTCCTAAATCTGCCCCTGTCTAATATTTCCTGAAAATGAACACTGGAATGGATAGTATGTTTGTGAGCTAAAATCTCCAAACTTGTGTGGATGCAGTGGAGGGGTCAAGGAGTACCTGACCCCCCTTAAAATCGTTTTGTCCCAGTATTCTTCTTGTCCTTACGATGTCAAAAATGGCATCCTCTGTTGTGAGTAGGAGTGGACCCCCTTTGTAAGTAGAATTGGACCCCCCTTTCAAAAATAGTGTGTCTGCTTTTCTCATACCAAACGTATACAAATAAAAGTGATCATACTTTAAATTGGAATTCATGTTGTAAAAACTAAGATTTTGAATAGGTAGTTTCACTAGACTTCCTGTAAAACCGATAAATAAATCATCATGTTTTGTAGCTTTAACTTTATTCCTTTTCAAAACAAACTGACTTATTTGCCAATATTTTTGTCCGGTTCTTCAGTGTTTTCTTGCTGAACTTGTTCAGATATATAGACTGCTATCAAAAACAACAACAACAACAACAAACTTATGTAATTTATATACAGTCAATACCAACATGATTAATTAAAGAATATAAAATATATCACTGCAGTATAAATATATAGTTTTTGGTTTAATAGAAAACCTTATAAACTTAGCCAAATATAGCTAAGTCCTTTGAACCATCAGCCCTATTATTATACAGTTTACTCACTCTTGACTCTGATTGGCCGAGAGCCCACAGCCAATTCTTGATATTGTGTCAGGGCTGATATTGTGTGAACTTGACATGATAAATGCATTATTTGTAGGTTTTTCTGCAGATACTACATTTTGCTTTGCTTTGTTTATGTTTTGTCTCTCTCATTTTGATTTACATGTTAATGGTTTTATAGTGAGTAAAATACAAAGTTAGTAAAACACCACAAATAAAATATACAAACTTGTAGCACTATACCTACCACTTTTGGATCAAGATATGCATCCTAGCTGGTTCACAGCTGTCAATGATATCATTCACTAACCATGGATCAATAAGGGACTGAGTACTAAAGCTGGGGCGCTGACCGGAAGTTTAATGGGCTCCACTTGAAGCCTTGCAGTTTATCATCGGTTTATCCCAAATTTATAGAGTTTATACACCTAAGTTTCTTGTAAATCTATTTCTTTTATAGTGAAACAAAACTGAATTTTGCAAGTGCTCTTCTTCAAATAAGAAAATTCTCGAAATATTTGCTGTTTTACGTTTACCAAAGGTAAGGAAGCTGGACAGGAATACCTTAGTCTAGTGTCAGACATCATGTTGTAGACTACAAATTATAACATCAAGATCGAATTCGATTCTGATTTAATCTTAAGATGACACAACCTGTAACGTGCTGCTATAAATGTACTGACATCAAGTATTGAAGTTTATTGCATTGAAGTCGATAAACAGTGTTAATTAATTGATCACATGTGAGCAGATGCAGGTCCTTGATTTCTCAATTTCATGAATAATTAATGAGGGCAAAACAAAGAAAATCACTACCACGATGGTGTCTGATTTAATATCAAACATGAGAAAGAGTGTTTGATGACTGGTTCTCAAATTCATGAATAATTAATTAGGACTAAACAAAGGAAAATCAGTACCGTGACAGCACTGTGATCCAACACTTGCATAAATTAAGCCAACTTTAGCTTTGAATTTCTCCAAAAATTATTAATAAAATTGAACAGCTTGATCAAACACTTGAAAGAGTGTTTCATCAGTGTATCCAAGCACCTTGAATTTGGTTAAAAAACTCGGCTTTACCTCATTTTTTCAACCCCCTTCTCGGTGTTTGGATGCACTGATGTTTGGATACACTGATCTATTACTTCAAACATGAAGAAGTGGGTTGAAAGAATGAGGTGAAGGCAAGTTTTTTTATACCATCTTCGAGGTGTTTTGCACCAGTGATCAAACACCCTTTCAAATGTTTGATATAGGTTCTCAATTTATTAACAATTTGTGGAGAAATTCAAAGCAAAAGTTGGCTTAATTTTATGTAAGTGTTCTATCACTGTATCAAGACACTGTTATGGTACTGATTTTCTTTGTTTTGTCCTCATTAATTATTCATAAATTTTTGAAACAGTGATCAAATACTTATATAAATTAAGCCAACTTTTCCCTTAAATTTCTCCAAAAATTACAAATAAATTTGAGAAACTTGATCAAAAACTTGAAAGGCTGTTTGATCAGTGTTTCAGAACACCTCAAGGTTGGTTTTTTGATACACTGATTAAACATTCTTTCTCATGTTTGATCCATAACATATCCAAGTATAAATAGGTGACTAGCACTAAGAGGTTGCTTGACCCTACCTCTCTTAAACCAATCATCAGTGTCAAAATGAACTCCATAAATAAAAAGAACAGCATGATATTAGTAAAAAGGCAGAGTTCTTGTTCATAAAATAAAACAGAAGAGAAATGGCATTGGATGAAAAATCTATTATTTTTTAGCTTTTGCTATCCATTTTTCCATACAAATCATTATAGGAGGTTTTATGTGTCACATAGTGGCCATTGAAATCTGCAAAATGTTTGATCATTATTTTCAAAATTTGTTGGTTTTGCTTCAATTAGATAGATGATATTTGTGTTTTTGCAGATGACTTAAAAGTTATTGAAATTTATAATTAGAAAGAATAAAGAATCTTTACCAATATTAAATTTGTGTTTTTGAACAAAATAAATTGACAGTTCAATGTCCATTTTTTCAAATTTTAAGTTAAAAAAAAAGTTCCATAAAACATTCAATAAAGTATTCAATTTTATATTAATACCATTCCTCCTGTGTTAAACATTCAGGATGAAACTTGGCTTTTTACTAATATCAAGATGCTCTTTTTATTTCTGGAGTTTATTTTGATACTACTGCTTGGTTTAAGGGAGGTAGGGTCATGTGACCTTTTAGTGCACTTGTTCCTATGAAATTAAGTTATTCCATAAAATCACTAAAGTTTCCTATACTTTACTATGAGTGAAATTCATTGAAAGTTATGCAGAGGCAGTACAGACAGAGGGGCCAGTTTAACCAAAAATTTCATACAAACCTTAGTACTAAATTTCCAAATCTTTGCACAACCCCTCCCCCCACACACTTTTAAGGAGGCTTTGCTGCCTCTGTTAAGGCTCCATTCATAATGTATGACTGAGGGGGGGCAGGTGAATTTTTTTTATACTATGAAAATTTTAAGATCCCCCCTTGTAACAAGAAAAAAAAAGCAAGGACCCTCAGGATAGACCCAAACATTTTCACACACCACACTTTAATTAAGAAAGCCAACCTTTAAAAAAAATTGAGACTCCCCCCTTAACTGACAAAAAATTTTTAAACATCCCCCCCTAAATTTCACCTGCCTCCCCCTCGGGCATACATTATGAATGCAGCCTAAGTCATGTTAACAAGAATGGCATTTCCTCTAGAACAGTGAATTTTACTTTCGGTAAGTGCAGGGAAATGAGAAAACATTAATTAAAGTGATCTTTTTCAGTGATGCTATATTCAGAATAAGTACTACCTTTAGAAAAGGCTATTATTGCTGGGTTGGAATCAGCTG
>JANTNT010023008.1:0-13090 GCA_024752375.1 Entacmaea quadricolor | reverse complement strand
GTCGTTAAAGCAGATTGGCGAGTGATATCCGAAGCTTTAGTTAATGCTCGTGTGACAATGTTGGCAGGATAATTACGGTTGATAAAAAATGTGCGCATGATTTCATTTTTCTCGGTCCGTTATGCGCTCCAATAGTAAATTACTACTATCGACAACACCTATGCAACTTCACACTATTACTAATTACAACTGACTAATTACTGTTTACGTCACTACAACACCACCAGAGCTATAAATACCATCGACTGTCTTTTATTCCCTCATTGTACTCTGAAGATGTTTTCCGCTCAGGTTGTCGAAACGTCAGTCTCCACCAACAACAGTCTTTATCTAATCCGGACGGTCACAGCAACTCACAATATTGCTATTAGCCATAATTTCTACCCAATTAGGTTCAGAACATTTGCGAAACAGCAGAGGTCATTCAGGGGATGTGCAACATAGGACACAAAGAATGCAATATATAAAATAATTGTAATAGTACACGTGCTGGATTATCTTTGTTTCATTTGCCTGTCAAGACATGGCATTTCTCAGCATGTGCACGTCAAAATTTTTGCATTTTCCTGCCTTTTTCTGTTTTGTTATTCAATATGTTTTGTTTTAGAGTAGGTCCAAACACTGATATGTTTAAACTGATCTGCTCTCAAATTCTCCTAAACATACCTCTGTGTCTCATTAGCATGTCAAAACATGGAAGGCTTGTTTCATTTCTTAAATCAAAGCATAAATTTAGGTGGCAGCCTTCTTGTGTCTTATGTTGCACACCTCCTGAATGACCTCTATTGTTATGGAAATATTCTTCCAAACTTAATCAGTTAGAATATTCTGAAAATTTAGAAACATTGTATGAGAGGATTCTGAGAAAAACACCATTTTAGCATTTTTTTTTAAAAGGAACATTGGAGACGGGGGCTATGTACATTTATAAGAAAACTATTATTATTTAAAGTTGCAATAAAATTAATAAAGACAGTAACATGCAATTTTACAAGCTTTGATTATTTTTATCCAAACAGTTATAAATATGAGTTATGTCCTTTCCAAAATGTAACCCAAAAAGAACAGACAGTTCGATGGAATGCTTTCTCAGGAATACTTGGGTAAGCTTACTTATATTTCTTGTCTGAATAAATACTAGTTATACAGTGCTTTTGAGTGATACACCATAGAATATCCCACATGTCACTTGTAGTTTCTTCATATACTCATGAGCCATTTGGCAAGAGTGTATACAAAGAAAATACAAGTGACAAATGGGATAATTTATGGTTTAATTATGAGAAAGCATCGTATAACTATTTTAGCACACATAGAAATTAGAGTGGAATGCTGACAAATATGATGGCTTTCTTGCATTCTGATTGGCTGTATTTTCTATGGTGTTGGATAAATGGATATGTTTTTTTCCTCAAATGGAAAATGTATGATATAAATAGAACCAAGATGTATTAAGTCTTTACCTCTGCTTGTTTGCACCTTTCAGCTGCAAGAAGCTTGTTAATTACAGATGTTAGATTAATACAGCAGACCTCTCATATATTGGCAATTAACTTTTTTGACTTACATCAGCGTGATTAAAATGCACTACATGTATTTTCGAGACATACAAGATGTTCTCTTAGCTTCTTCATCTTGTGTTTGTTTGTAGAGTATTTCAAGGCTGGGTGATAGTAAACAATACATTTGATAGCATGTTAATGGATGAAGGGGACTTGTGTCCTGGAAGCAGCCCTAGACAGACTAAGGTATGTTAGAATATCCCTCCAGTTGCCTCATACAGTAAATTAACCGGCTACATTTCCAGCGTGGTTGGTCCTTATAGTGTAGCGGTTAACACATCGTACTATTAAACCGAAGATGTGGGGTTTGATTTCCGCCAAGGGCTTAATGTTATTTTTCTCTTTATCCTTTCTCTCTGTACGTTAGAATAGTTGGACAACAAACATGGTTTTCAATTCATTTAACTCTTGATTACAATAAGTCAGCACTAAATATTGAAAAATTAGATTATACATGACTGTACACTTTATTGTTAATATAACGTCTCATTCTATATATTGTACCTTGGTACCAGAGGTTTTATTTCCTCTCTCCAGTGAACACAGGCGTTGCTTCTTACCATTTCTTGCAGCTGTTAAAGGAAAGGGGAATTAAAGACCCTGAGTTTTTGTCAGTGTTCGGGGACTTTGATCCCATTGCACAACAGCAATTCCCAACCAACTGAGCTTGTCTTAGTTGATGTTCTAGTAATTGCTTCACACAACTTTCTATTATGTATTTCTTTTTGCATAAGGTTTTTCTTAGATGTGGTAGTGAACATGGCTTACTATCGGTCAAGGAACCCAGAACATGTCAATATGAGATGGACTTCCAAACACCTTTAGCTTGTCCACAGGATGCCATGCTTGGTAAGAAATATAAGCTATTGTCAATAAAGGATTCCGTTTTAACTGGCTCTGCTAGTCAGGAACCTTGTGTATATATATTTGAAGGAAGGAATGGAAAATATATAATAAAGTTAGCGTCCATTTAAAAAATGTCTTAGATCCAAAGTGTTTTTGAAGGTTGGAGAAGTCATTATGTTTTATGTTAAAGTTTCCTCAACCTTTAAGATAAAGGTAAAGTCATGTTATTTAACGTCGGTAGTTCCTTCAGCTACGAGGCTGGTATCCCAGGAAGCCGACGGTGTGCACTTTACCCCCTTCTGTCGAAACAAGTGTGTCAGGTCACTGAGGTTCGAACTACGGACCCCTTGCTTAGCAGGCAGCGCACTAACCAACTAAGCCGCACTTGCTTCTTGGACTTAACTCTAATAATTAACTAATTAAGTATTTATATAACCTAGCTTTAGGGCTAAACGCCCATCGTCGGGGTTAAAATGTGATATCAATATTTCAACGATTTAAATATAACAAAACAAGGAAACTTTAACATAAAACATAATGTCTTAGATCTTCTATTCGGCCTGGATGTTTCAGCCAATGAGAATTGAGCATTTGTTAATGATTAGCAGGTTTGTTTAACATGGCTGAGACATCGGGCTTCTCAAGAAAATTGGTTTACTATTTAATCGCATACCTTGTTGTGGTACTGAGAGTTAGGCAGTCGCATTGTTAATGTACACAATGCCCTTATTATAATTATATCAAGGAAAATAGACAAAATATATCGCGCCTTGGTTTGTTTGAGACAGTCGATCTTAAGTTGTCAGTTTGCAACACAGCGACCTCCCATATACTTTTATATCGCTTTTTTGCAGTCTATCCGGTATTAAGTCCATCAGGCCAAACCATGTGGGAATCAATAGAAGAAGATCTATGGAGAGAGGAACTAACTTTACAAGGTTACAATAAACGAAGAAGAAAGTTGTTCATGAGTGAAGGATTTGTAGCTGCTGACTACAAGGCACAAGAGAGCTTGTTGAAAAAAGACAACAAGAAGGCTAGAAACACAATGCATAAAGGCGAAGCTGTTAAAGGAAAAAGAACCTTCTTGACGCTTGAAGTGTGCTCTAATGTGAGTATGTATAGATAGAAGTGTTAAGAGATATATCACAAACTATTATGGATATTGAATAGCATTTAAGCATGCAAAACTAGCGGAAAACAAACGCTTAACTAACGCAGAACTAACGGCGGAGGCGATCCAGGATTTTCAGAAAGGGTCCACCAGTAGAGGAGCAAGCCATTCAGTCTAGCAGTCAGAAAGCAAAGATAGGCATAATTTCGACCGGGGGGCAGCGCCCTTTCTATAAATCTGCCCCTGTACCGGTGATCTAACGTAAAAAATAACGGTGAACTAAGTACACGCAAAACCTCATTGAATTTTGAACGATGAATTGTGAACTGTAGTTTTCAAACGGAATTATTTGATGGATTTGCAATGAATGCGTTTGCCCGTCATTTGAGGTTTATAACGATATACTCATCAATTCTGGTGTGCCTGTTTAGGCCTCTACAGATTGTGACTGGCATCTTTTTATCAAGCAACCTTGGCAAATTTCGACAGTCAAAGCACAGTTTTAGGAGTTTTTGGACCCATATCATAGCTTCAATCTAAATCTTCACGTAAAAAGGAATAAATAAGTATTTTTAATAATCTTTTTACCAATTTTAAAGTTTTGCCGATTTGTGAGCATCAAAAGACAAAACAAACAAACAAATAAACACATTTTTTTACTGTCGTTTCCAATGAAGCGCGACCCTCTCATAGTCTTCGATATCTGCATTTGTAGATTTCAGTGCGTGGACCGTCAATCACTCGGAGATCACAAGAAATTGCACACGTGACGTCAAAATCAAGTGATTGACATACACCTAATGCAATCTACAAATGCAGACATCGAAGTCTAGAGAGTCGCGCTTCATCGGAAACGACGGTAATGTTGTGAGCAAATGTTTCCATTATCGCACAAATTTTAAACTTTTTAGCAAATTTTTATGATTTTTGTTTCACAATCTGTAGAGACCTAGCCTTAGCTATCTTCTACGGAAATCAATGCCTGTCTTGTGCCGACAGATTTGGCCTGTGTGCAACGTACAATAAAACTAGTTTTTGGCCTAAAAAATTCGTCTAATCTCACTCTTCTGTGATAAAGGTACTCAGGGTAACCATAGGGATACCACAATAAGCTTGGAATTTCAACAATTTTTGACATTTCTATACAGGCTTATGACGAGCTGTACAGTGAAGTCCAACGATTAAGAGAAATAGTCATTCCTTTTAATAAAAGCGAATCTACGAAGAAAGGCAAAGGACACAGCAGTGATGTCACTATTGATAATATTACCGAAGAACCTGCGAGGCCTGTATCTACTATAAATGAGAATACAAATATGACTGGGTATATAAAACAAGCTACACGGAATACAAAGACTGCAAATAATAATAATGATGATGATGACAATCGCGATGAAAGCTAAAAGACGTCAACTGTAGAACAGTAATAAAATGGTACCACGGATTATGTAGTGCATACATCAGTGGCGTAGCGAGACACAATTTCACCAAATTTTTGGGGCAGACTCCAAATTTTAAGGGAACAGCTGCCCCAAAACATTTGGGGGGTGGCCGCCCCTTCATCCCCGCCCCCTCTCGCTATGCCCCTGACATACATGCATACACCATACAGCTATTTCAAAAAACGTTGAATACTTAGACTGCAAAACGGTCCATACTTTCGCGAAACTCCGCCGATAAAATAGTAATAAAATAGTCTCCTTTGCAGCCGTTATTAGTCTCGATCCATTCCCCCTCGGTCCGCTTCTTTCCGAGGGGGAATGGATCGAGACTAATAACGGCTGCAAAGGAGACTACCGTTCGACTACCGATAAAAACGTACAGTCGAACATGTGACGAGGGGGATTAAGGCGAGGTCGGGAGTCACGCTGCAAATAGGGACATTTCAAATCCGTTCTGAATGCATGTCGGCACATGCATTACTTCTAACTTATAATTAACGGCTAAACAATTCCAAAGCGGCAAAGATCTGGTTTAAATTAGTTTTGTTAACATCAAAATACTTTTTAAATTTAAAATTCGGAGGAAGGGTATACTTGTATTTCTATATATAAATATGTGAATATATTTAAAAGTCTTACAAATGTTTGCGAAATTCGAAACTAGCCGGAAAAATGAACGTGTCGCGGCTTTACAGCGATGATCGATTCTCCATATTCAGCCATATAAATTTTCTTGATCTTGAGGTATAATTATTACAATTATTGTAAAATAAAAGCACGATAAAATATTAAAGATTTACAGAGATCACAGGTAGAACTCTATATTACAAATGAAAACTATCAAGTGATTCAGCTGGTTTAACCCGTGTTGTTGACATGACCGTACGTCAATAAGTTAGAATTCACTGTCGATTCGTACGCACGTTAATCCTTTGTCGGAGTTTAAATATTTGAAGTATTAGAATTAACATTAAATCCTAAAAGATACTAGGGACATCCCCAAGTTACCATGCTTGGAGAGGTCTTTTCCTGCGCCTGCCGCTCAGTCCCACGGAGGGGCAAAAAATAGCCTCTGCTAACTGGGTATCCCCGAGTCGACTCCCAAAACCAAGCTATAAGTACGTGCTATTGAAGATAAATTGAAAGAAGCAGGAAAGATTAAAATTTAAAGAATGTTTTTCATCGTCCTTCCGACGTTACAAGATATAAAGAGTGACCCAGAAGTATAATTATTCAAGAGATTAAAAAAAAAATCGCACCCCTTGCTGTGAATCTGCCTGATTGACTTCAATAATATTATTAGGGGGCGTGTAGTATATTCAATATGCAGGTAAAGGCAAAGCATAACTGATATATTTAAACTGATTGAATCAATGGCCTACATCTTAGTCAATTATTTCAAATTATTTTGTATTGTGTAACTGGTACCTGGGTTTAGCGGATCGAATTCAAAAGTGTCTTGTATTATTTGCATCATGACGATTCTAATCTCATCAAACAATAGAACATCGAATGGTAAGTGTTTAGTTTCGTACTGATTATGGCGACTTTAAAACAATTTTACAATAGAAAATTTGAGCGTTTTATTTTATGTTATACGTCAAAAGCCGAGAGGAAAATGAAAATACGGTTAATGTATAATATTTAATACATACTCCATGTTTGAATTCAACTTTTAACACCACTGATTGACTATAAAGTACCTTCGATAATTATTTCTGTTTCCAGATTGATTGCATAGATGTCACTAAATGTGATTACGTCACCGTGTAGTAATAACTGGGAAAACTACATGTAAAAGGATTTGTGTCAACAGGAAACAGCTGGAAAACCAAAACTCGAAAGCGAGTTTATTTTCACACTGCTAGACAATTATCTATATACTTGTTGTCATTGTCTTCATGCCCACTTGTCTCTCCTCCTTTACATTAAGGGCCTGTCATATGGAGAAAAGGTTTTCCTGGTACCCTCTCGTACACTTCATACTTGTTCAC
Source organism: Entacmaea quadricolor (assembly GCA_024752375.1). Lineage (NCBI taxonomy): Eukaryota > Metazoa > Cnidaria > Anthozoa > Actiniaria > Actiniidae > Entacmaea > Entacmaea quadricolor. The sequence continues at coordinate 6,132 of JANTNT010023008.1, read as the reverse complement.
CTTCTCCACATGTTTATATGTCTTAACAACTTTATTTTATATATGAATACAGGGGCGTAGCTAGGAGATGTTTTAGTAGCTACGCTCCTGGAATAGAGATCCCAATTCCCAGCAAATTTTTTTAAGCAAAATCCCAGTTCCAATAGCATATTTCGGGACTGTGCAATAATTATCAGGGGGGGCTGACTTCGAAAGACTTTTTTTTATTTTGTGCGAGCGAAGCGAGGAAAGTTTTGAGACCTTTGGCCAATAAAGATTTTTTCGAAGCAAGGCTTGTTTTATTCTCGAAAGGTAAAATTTTTTTATCGAGTGCGAGCGTAGCGAACGAAAATTTTTTGAGTTTTTCAGAAATACATTTGCATTATTATTACTACCTCCCTTTCTTTCCATTAAATAATTTAGACCGGCATTATTTCCCCTTTTGGTGTATTACTTTACGCTCCACCTATATTTATTGCTCAGTTCCTATGGCAGTGCTGTCTCGATAGTCAATTTTCTTTTTGTTATACACGAAAAAGAGATATTAGAGAGCTTTAAAATGCCCAAAAAGTGGGGGGCTAGAGAACTCCCAGCCCCCACGGCTCTGCCGCCTATGTAAAGCCAAAAAACACTGGGGATCAACGTGCTGGTTTTGGAGATAATTCGCATGGTAATTCGCACTGATTTCTATAGAAACATTGAAGATCGTAAGCAATTTCGCCTGCTTAGATCATAAAGCTTTTAAAAAAAATGTAATTTTAGAAGTTAAAACTTCCAGCATTAGATTTTTTTTCGAATTTTACTTCATGCCCCCCTCTGGTTTTACAGTCCCCCCTCCTGGTAATTATTGCACAGTCCCTTAGATTGAGTTTCCATTGACACTGGCCAAATTTCAGTCCAAATCCCATAATCCCGCCCAAAACTAAGTGAATCTCAGCTCTCGTTTTATCCCTCAGGACCATCTAATCAGTTTTTACCTTTTAACAATTTAACCTTGCTAGCTATAACACCAAAGGCAAATGTCTATTTTAGTTATAAGGCTTGTTTCAAACGTCGCATTTGACATGTGCCGAATGATAATTAGGCGGCTTCCTTTGATCTAATGACATTCGGCATATGTTAGATGCAACGTTTGAAACAGGCCTAAATGGCCAAGCATAATCCCCTCTTGTCCAGTTAATTTTTTTATCTTAAGGAGTTCTTAAGGAATCCTTTTGCCAGTCGGTTTCACATTTATGAGTAAATTCCAAATGGAATGTATGCAGGGGCGGTATGTAGATCCAAGATTATTAAATTGCCATGGAGGGGGGGGATGGGTGTTGTAGGGCTTCGAGTTCGAGTTTTACTACCACAGGTAACCCAAAGAAAGTGGAAAATGGTAAGAAAATTGGCGTCTTAAAATCACGGAAGTTAAATTTGAGAGCTTTATTAAAGTTATCCTAGGTGGAGAGAGGTGGAGATGGATGACCTAGATGATTGCTTTCAAGCCACGAGGCTGTTTTCATCCGTTAACGTGATAGCGTTGGAGTGATGACAATCAACCCGGCCTTGAAACAGATATTATATTAGTAGACCCCCAATTCCATTGTTTTCTTGTTTTCTTTCGACTATTATATACTGACTTTTTAAAAAATAAAGAAGGCTAAGCAATATTTTATCCTGTGAGACTCGACGGACATTTGAAAACACGAAAGAAATGTTTAAAAGCACGAGCCCTAGGCGAGTGCCTTTAACATTTCTCGAGTGTTTCTCCGAATGTTTGGTATAAAACATGGCTTAGTTACTTCAGTTGCTTTATGATATAGATTTTCCTTGTTATATAAGTATAGTAAAACAGGTTTTTAGCCAATCAGAGTGCACGTACTATCGTATCTATTTAACAATAGGCCACGTTCGATGTATCAACATCCTAGCATGATAGCGAGGCTTTCGGGAATAAAACAATCAAATGACACCTAAAAGGAAGAGAGAAAGAGAATATAATTCTGGAAATTGTACAATAATGCTGTTTGGTTTGAAACTCGCTATTTTTCAAACCAAATTAATGGAAAAAAAAAAACCTTTAGGTATAGAAACCTCGTGCATAGTAAATTCAGTTTATTCGTAACACTGTCACTTGGTAGGCGTATTTTTGTGTCTACATGATGTACCATGCGATGAATAATGCCTCGCAATAAAACCAGAACTTCAAGACTTCAGGGCCTATTAGCTAGACCTCGAGGACGAATGGACTACGAGTCAATAGCCTGTGAGGCCGTAGGCCGAATGGGCTATTTGAATCGTAGTCCATGAGGCCGGTCTAATTGTTTTAGTATAAACCTACTAATCGGTCAAATAAATGGATAGAATTTTGAGTTAAAATTAATTTTCACATGCAAAATCTGGCACTTTTTGCTACTAGTAGGCTATCACAAATTAGACCTCTAGTAGAGTAGCCAATTAGAATGCAGGATTAGTGGTAGACCATTAGTAGGTTTATACTAAATTACAATAGATTTTATTCCACGGGTTTATTGTAATCCTCTAGTTAGTTGTTATCTTATAATAACATGGGTTGAGGTGAGAATATGAAAAAGAATGAGCCTTTAAGAGATTTTTCAGAACCTTTATTTTCTTTTTAATTTCAAATACTCAATCCACCAACACAGCCCAAAACTAGCAACCATTTTATTTTGTTTTATATTATCTCAGGTACCACATACAATGAGGTTCGCAGTTCTCTTGATAGTGGAGTCATTGCCGCTATTGTATTGTCTCAAGTCCTTGTAGTGGTAGTGCTTATTATCGTGGTATACTGCATAATACGTAGAAAACAACCAAGGCAAGTCACGCTAACCATGAGAAGGGTCCAGCGAAGGAAGCGTTTGGATGCCTTACATATCGACGTGCAGTTTGCCTCAAACACACCTGATGATTCGTCCGGCGAACGCCTCAGTACAGAAGGATATACAAACCTGTGCACTGAATTTTCTCCAGACGAATTACGAAGTTTAGAAATAACAAAAACCATTACACCATTTAATGACCACAACCTATCTGACACTTCCAAATGTGGTTTTTTAGGCTCAGAGAGCAGCACATTGAATGATCAGATAAAGAATATTGATGCGGATTTGTCCCAAACAAATAGAGACTCCTTCAACGTCAATGAAAGTTTTAGGGAAGTAATTGAAAATGAAGCAAAACCAATTCCACCCGTGCGGTTTGATTTTGAAAGAAGCAACTCTTACGGATCTACAGATGGGGAATTTTTAACGGCATCAATAAGTGAAAAGGAAATAACGGTGGAGAGCTTGGGTAGAGACGAAGATCATGATAACAATACCGATAACATGGTACTGGAGTCTTCTGTTTGCAAAAGAGACAAGAGTAAAGGACTTGGAAACGACGCGGTTGGGAACGATCTAGAATCTTTGATTCTCACGTCTTTTGAAAACCAAGGCTTGGATGTAAAAGATTGATTAAATCTCATATTAAAGCAGCTTTCGTATGAGTGGGAAAAGTACCGTATCGTGACTCGTTAATGACTTTCGTATTCAAGCATTGTGATTGGATGGTGTCTGTTTTCTCGCTTTCTGATTGGTTCAGAGGGGAAGCCATTCAAGAGTTACGGTACCATCGTTTCCTACTCATATGAAAACTGCTCCTATTATTATACTAGCAGAAATTTATAAAGGCATGTATATATATATATCGGGACAAGGGCAGATGCATTCACTAGCTAATTAAACTAAAAGATTGTTTTTATTATTTTTTTTCTTTTTGTTTTTTGCATGGCAGGGAAGAAACAAGGAATTTATAAGGGGGGTGCTGTAGATGTATAATGGAATGGATTTGTTATTTCTAGAAACGTCGAATGTTAGGTCACATAATAGTTACAGGGGATTGGTCCTTTGATGTGTCCAGAATCCCCACCTTCCCCTCCCCCCCAAAATAACTCAACACGCACACAAAACCGAACTTAGCAGTGTGAAATATGGTAATTTGTTGTTGTCATGTACAGTGATTTCTATAACAAAACCACCCCATGCACAAATAGAATAAAAGTTAAAATATATGTAGTTGTATTGTTGCCTAATTATAAAGTTTGGAATAAAAATATTCAATCACTTTCTAAAACAGGTACTATGGATATCGTTCTTTTTTCTGTTGCAGCTCCTGAACTTTGGAATGCACTACCATCAGTTAATTTAACTTTCACTTTGTAATGTTTCGTCATTTGTTAATTTCTCTCATCTTTCTCATAGCGCATAGAAGAGACCTGGATGTTGTCGTCGTTGCTGTTGTTGTAGTTGTAGTTGTCGTTGTCGTTGTTGAAATGAAGTGAAAATGAAAAAAAATTATTAACGTGTCTAGTCTCCTAGAAGTCCACCACTAGACCACTACTGTTGTTTTGTCGTTGCTGTTGTTGTCGATGTCGTCGCTGTCGCTGTTGTTGTTGTTGTTGTTGTTGTTGCTGTCAGTATGCTATAGCCATGCCATCACCTCGAGGATCAGAGCCCGCCCAATAAACAGTTAGTTGGCCTCCACCTTTCACATGACCTTTTTTCTTAGCTACAATCTGTCCTCTTCCAAAAATGCTCCTACTGTGTCCTACAACAGGGCCTTCAATATTGTGTCCTAATTTCCTTAAACCTTTAACAGTATCCTCGGGAATTCCCTCCTCAAGTAACACGGGTCCTTTAAGACTTCCGTTAATACACAGACGAGGCATGTCCAAGGCTTGCTGAGGGTCCATTCCAAAATCAATCATGTTCGCCAGCACCTAGCAACCGAAAGCACTTGTTAAGAATTTATTGATATTATATCGAGTTTTCAAAGAAGCTCAGCTTTGTTAGATATAGATCAATAATGTTCAGTACTGCTATGATCACTTAAAAAACAACAACATGCTTAAGCCGTTATTAGATAATTATGTCACTCTTGGATGTTCGAGAATGGCAAGAAAATGTTGTAACAGATTACGCTTCTTTAGTCTTAGCGGGTTCAATAGTCAATCGTTTTGCACTTGACAACAAGGTGTATGGACCATATATGATGCTTAGCTCGAGAAGGCATTGTCTTCTATAATAATAAAAAACTTTTTAAACTTGTATATTTTTGAACGCATGTGTGAAGATTTTTTGTTCTGAAAACGCCAACACAAGAAAATTCAAGCTCTGTTTTTGCAGCTTTCATTTCAGTAAAAGTCCAACATGAAACATTATTATTCTACCAATATCCTTGGTTTTCATTTATTACCCAAGTATGGCAACCATGCAGGCGAATAAGAAAACCAAGAAATAGAGACATAAGAAATGATAAAGTATTGAAACAGTTCAAGTATATGATACTACTTACTTGTACATGGCCTTGTGGTTGCATGAATCCACCCATCACACCAAAACTAGCGTACAAATCCCCTGTATCGGCATATGTAGCCATCCCCGGTATTATAGTATGGAAGGGTCTTTTGCCAGGTGCTAGTGCATTTGGATGAGATGGATCAAGAGAAAAATTGACGCCTCTGTTCTAAACATAACAAGATATAGATAAAACACAAATAGATAGCATATGCGTTCACAGCTGCGGATGTTTCGATAAGGAGAATCCCAACAACAATTTCACCTTGAATTTATGTGAAATACAAAAGAGAGAACGACCACGTATCTGACTTGTGTTTTGTTTGTTTGTTTGTTTGTTTTTTATTCTTTTTTGCTGTAGATGTTTGATATCTGGAAGACGGAACTACCAAGAATGCTATTTGTCCTATTCAGAAAAAAAATTACTTTTACAATTCACCAATGGTGGATTTAAGGTGGGAGGTCCAGGCAACAAGGGTTCCCTTCCCCTCAGGTTTTAAGGAGGCTCAAAAGGGTTTTCTTTAAACGTGCGCGCGCTCTAAGAATGACGTGTACCTATTGTCTTTTTCAAAATTTTGTTCCCAAAAATTTTCGTCTTTAATCGTGAATAATTCAAAAACGGTTCGATAAAAGTTTCTTAATTTTTGCATGTGGTTTTCATTTAAGTATTAAAATCTGCAAACGGAAAATTAAAAATTTCTGTAAAAAGGGACTTCTTAAGAGTGGATGTCAGAGAAAATCAAACAAATTTTAAAAATCGTGGCAAGGTTCAAAAATTCGATTCCTTTCATATTTTAAAGTTTGGTAGACA
>JANTNT010022897.1:0-13096 GCA_024752375.1 Entacmaea quadricolor | reverse complement strand
CCTATTCTAAATAAAATGAATCATAGTTGAATGGTGAAATATTTCTTGATTTGAGTGATGTTGAGGAGGATGAGTGTCAATCATGATTGTATGACAACCACACACTCTTCTGTTGATAAATACCTGAAATACTACTTAGGTCCCTAGATGTATAGTCTTGAGAACTTTTACACAGTATTATACTTATTATTGTCTTGTTTTGAAGCAATATTTGAATTATATCCAGTCATGCTGTCTCCACCCTATTTATCAATATATATCCATATGTACAACTGTAGATTAAACTATTTACTTCAATTAGAATCAGAACTGAAGTACACGTACTGTCTCAGGGGGGAGGGTGATCAGGAGCACTATAAGTAGTTGGTATTTACCTTGCTAGAGCCACCTCTACCAATAGTACCAAGTTTCCAGTATGATTTTCCATTGACAAAGATGTCAGGCAATGAGTGGCTAGGGTACTGTTGATTGACAAGCACTGCCTGGTTGGGGTATTCTTGATTGTTGGGTATTGCTTGGTTAGAATGACTCTGAATGTCACTCATGGCCTGTTTTTTTGGGTACCTATGATTGTCACTCATGGCTGGCTGGTTGGGGCACACCTGATTTTCACTCATGGCTGGCTGGTTAAGGTACCCCTGTTTGCCACTCTTGACCTGCTGTTTGGGGTATCCCTGATTTTCACTCATGGCTGGCTGGTTGTGGCATCCCTGATTTTCACTTGTGGCTGGCTGGTTGTGGTATCCCTGATTGTCACTCATGGCTGGCTGGTTGGGGTGTCCCTGATTTTCACTCATGGCTGGCTGGTTGGGGTGTCCCTGATTTTTACACATGGCTGGCTGGTTGGGGTACCCTTGATTTCTACTCATGGTTTGCTGGTTGGGGTACAGCTGATTTAACTTATTTTTAAAATCAAATCTATTGCTAGGCAATTCTTGACCTGCTTCTGCTTTAGATTGTAAATCAGAATCTGATTTAGACTGTTTATTTAATTTATAGTGTGAAGTAGGTATGGCTACATCATGTGTGTGCCCTAAATTTTTTTTTTCAATATTCTTGTGGCCAGAGTTAGATCTTACTTCTGGTTCTTTTGTTTCTAAATTCCCTGGTCGTGGAGGAACAAGACTTTTTCTAGAAACATCTTCCTCTACAATAGCATCTTTTGCTTTCTCAATTATTTCATTCGTTATTTCTTCTGTACAGATACGAGAAGTGGGGTCAAGAACCTTTATACCATCAATGTTATCATTTTCTTTCCTGTCTTCTCCTACATTCCATTCTTTGGCATCTTCCAGGGAAGGTTTACCAGTTCCCCTAATTGGAGGGCCCATGAACAAGAAGTTGGTCCTAAGACGACGACGAGTGTTTGACTTGCAGACAGATAAGTTCATACTGTTGGACAGGCTGTGACTGTCAACTGAAAGTAATCCCAAAAACATGAATTTCAATTGGCCATTTCCAAGATACCCTTGAAGTCCCACAAACAATAGTTTCAAGTCAAGGTTTTGTGTGAAGTTTATGTAATTACTGATATTTGCACGAAGCTTTGGCTTTAAAATTTATTGTTTAATCCAATTCCTGTTATTAATAAAGTTGAGGCTTGTGTGAAAAAGCTGCAAATACACGAAAACTCTGCACAAAGCCTTGACTTCAAACTATTGCTTGCAGGTATTGCTTATATCCTGACAGAAATGGCCTATTGACATGAAGTTTTCCGAATCATTAAATATTATTATCATGTTAGAACTACATAATAAGTTACAGATAAGTGGATACAAGCACCACATGTATGTTTTCTGGTGTTAATGACTTTTGTCAAGCAAAACTAGGCTAGTTTGAGTTGGTTGACAGAAGCTGAAACTCCAGACATCTGCAGATGACAAGGTTGCAGATGATAATATCAGAACCTAGATGCAGCAGGGAGGTCAATAATTTCTTGTTTTCTTTATTTTAATCTTTAATTCTCTTTCAAAATCCAATTTATCAACAACCACAAGGCTTCCTGTGCAACTGTACCTTGTCCCACAGAAGGCTCATGCATGCACGATGGTCAAAAAACCTCCAAATAGCCTAATGATATCTACAGTCAATGCCAAAAAAACAGACAATTTTGTCCTGTGATCACTGCAGAACCAGCTTTAATAATTATAATAACTTTAGAGTAATTTAGGGTATGGTTACTAACCTGTCTTACAGTCTGGTGTAGGCTTGAAAGATGGCTTACATGTAGACATACTTTTGATACTAGGTCTACAAATATGGTGAAGAGGTGCAGTGACTGTGTCTTCACCACTGCTGCTGCTACTGCTCAACTTTTGTCGTGTCCTCTGATGCTGTCTCTCAAGGTCTTCAGGAAGATTGGAGGAGATGACTTTGCTATCAGAGTTGTAGGCAAGGCTGGGATGTGAAGAACCTTGAATGGCCACTTGCTGTTGAGCACCAGTTGTATTATCACCTTTAGTTAATAGGATCATGTAAAATTTGTGTTCAGCTTATTCAACATATATTTGATACTAGTTTTACGCAAAAATAGCCATGAAATGAATCCACATGGTATGTTATCTGTTATCATGCTTTTAGGGGTGTGAAACAAAGGCAAGAAAACACCTCAGTTGCCTTTGGGTTGTTTTTTTTTACTATGCAGATCATATTTTTCATGCAATACTGGTATCTTGAACAGGTCCATATGGGTTTTTTCCAGACTAGGCATACATGTTTTTTATAGAAGTGCATCAATCATCCATATTGGTCATATTATGAATTTTATGACTATTGGTATTCAAAATATATTGGTAATTAAAATTAAACCAGTTTATTACCTGTCATCATTTTTTCTTGAGTTAATTCATTGTCACTGTGTAAAGTTGGTATAAATGGTTTTACTCTATGTTGTTCCAGATCAGCATCAAGCAGGACACCCGTAAGAGCCAACTCTTCTGTCTCGTCATCTAATAATCTGTCACATCCTTGCTCACAGCTATACAGTGCTAGGTTCAATAAATCTGTAGGTTTGGCTTCATTTAATTTCCCCTTCTCCAAAAGACTTTTACACTTTCTTCGGTTACCTTTATAAGAAGGTAAGAGCTGATGAAATTACACCCAGTTTCAAGATTTACGTAGTAACCCCTGTTTACTCCAGACATCTGGTTCTACAGTATGGCTTACATCAATTAAATTTATTATTACTAGGCATATAACTCAAGTGAGAAATAAGACAGTTTTGAGACCTATGTTTTGGTGTTCAAACTACAATGTTGTTAGGGGCAACAGTTTTAACTTATTGTACCATTTAGCTTTTTAGTACATAAAACTACATTTCACCAGCATTTACATCACAAGATAAAGATGTTGCCCCTAACAACATTGTAGTTTCAATGTGAAAACATAGGTCTTAAAACTGTCGTTTCTCACTCAGGTGATAAGCATAGTAACTCAGACCAGTTTGTTGATTGAAAGAATTTAAAACCCCAGAAGTCATGCTGATGTCTGAGTTGTCAGAGTTGAAGATACATGAAAAGGGCTGTGAAGACAGTATATATTCCTGTTGTACTACAGTGGCGGATCTAGGATTTTCCAAAACGGGGTCCAACGTTCCCCTTCTTTGCTTTTCCTATATAATGAGTCAGTGCTGTTCATTTGAAATTATAAAACTTGTCTCACCTCATTAAATTATATGTTAATCAGTCATCAGAAAAAAATAATAATAAAAACCTACAGAAGATATTTTTCTTGATATCCAAAAATTCAAACCTTACAAAATAAAAAAAAACAAAAACGGGTGCAGTGGACCCCTTCGCACTACCCCTAGATCTGCCACTGTACTACATTATCAGAGGTTGAAGTAACGGTAATCAAGATGTCTGAGGAAAAGCATTCTTGACCAGTCACTATACACTACTGGTACCTTAACATAGCTGTTACACTATACAATCTTCCTGGAAACTGTCTTGAAATTTGCAAGACAAAAGTAGTGCATTGCAGTTGCAAAAGCTAACATTAGGCAATTTTTCTGCAACTTGTCTTGCAACTATGACAAAGGACTGGCATAAAATGATGCATGAATAAAAGCGAACATTATTGGTTGTTAATTCAAATCATTGCAAGCCCTGTTTCAAGAAGGATGTTGTACAAGCCAACTTGATTCTACTTCTTGATACAGGTATAGCAACAAAATCTCAAGACTTGACCACCACACAATTTCTTTTACAACTTGTTTCACACAAAATTGTGAGACAAGTTTGCAAAGAAAATTGCCTAGTGTAACAACACCTTAAGAAAGCAAATAGAACCAATATCATTTCCAAACAGAAGTGACCAGTTATTCTTGACTGGTCCAGTACCGAATTTTCCTGGACATTGACCAGTGACTGGGCTGTTAGTTCAAGCCCTGATCATGGAAATAATAAAGAGAGAACTTCTTCCTTCAGGACACATTTTCACATCAAAATGAGAAAAATTTTGGTTTTAATTGGAAGTAATTAAAGTTATAACCAACAGAGGTAGGATCAAGAAGGGGTATAAAAACCAGTTAAAGATTTTAGATATTTATAAATCATTTACTAGAAAGAAATAATCTTACCCTGAGTCAATTCATACTGGGCCCAAGCTACATAGACTATCGCAAACTTTTTTACATTACATCTCGCTACACGAAACGTGTCCCTCGCTTCGTCTGGAGAACTCATCCTAAAGTAAAGAGAAATCAAACAAAATTAGCGCAACTTCTCTGATAATAATTTCCCTTTTGCAATCACTACATACATACATACATACATACACACACACACACACACATACATACATACTTTATTTGTATCAAGGTTAAGATATGGCAGCTTTCGCTGATGTGGACCTCCAATTCTTTAATCATTAAGTACTAGTGAACAGTATTTATTGAAGGAAAGATAGGTGTATTTAGGTTCTAACATACAGTTTCAAAATAATTTACCCCTGGAGTTTAGCAAACTCGACCAACAGTCTGGCATAGCAAATATTCTTTCTATTTTCTTCAGGAGAGATAAGACTGGCTGCTTTACCATACAAACCAATTATCTGATTATAATTGCGGGATTCTCGTTTTGATTTGTTAATAAAAGCCAACCATTCTTCAGGTTTATTGCCATTCTTTTCAATGCTTGTTAAATCGAAATCCAAAGACTCCATCTTGATAAGACCCAAACTTCTTGTCAAAAAATATCAAACAAACCAAAAAAAATCTTTAAAAGAGATAAAATATCGAATACGATGGACTCTTATGGACATTCTACGTCGAAAATAGCACGGTTTTTGTGATTTATAAAGCGATAAAGAAGAAAGGAAAGAAAAAGATCGAGTAGTGTTATGGTTGATTTTTTGCTAGTTGGAGTCACTTCGAAAAGAAGCGCTTGACAAAGAAACGAATCTGATTGGTTAATATTCTTGCAATACTGTGATTCCATTGGTCTGTTAGATTCAAATTGTGTACCCAGACCACGTGACTACAGTAACTTCACTGCCGTCCTTTTGTTTCTTGTATTGGCTTGGCTTGGAAAGGAGTTCAAAAAGCTAAATAATTTCTATTTCACTCAAAATTATAGAAATGAGTAAGTTTAGGAGCCATTTGAATAAGCTGGCGGCTTTATGTTCGCGTCATAAGTTTGTTATCGAAAGTGCAATAGAAACTTCACAGGGTTCCCGGTCTGTGTACGAGTATGGACCACTTGGAGCTGAGCTGAGGAGAAATTTAAGGCAGCTTTGGTGGAGGGATGTTGTGACTTGTAAGGAGAGAGTTCATGGGATCGAATTATCTTTGTTTGAATCAGATATATTACTTGAGTTTAAAAAAGATTCCTTGATTAATGTGAAGCCAGAAACTACCAAGTGGTTTGAGAACAGTGCTTACAGGACAAAGACTAGTTCACCTAATTTTGAAAATCTTATTGACAAATTGGCATCTTATGTCTTGGAAAGCAATCCTAATGATCACAATAAAACAAGAGATGATATAAGAAAGCTTATTGCAATGAATATGACGCAAATGAAAACAAGAAATGGTATTTACACAGAAGGGCTTAGCATGTTGCACAAGTTTTTGCTATCAGATTCTCAGATTACATTGCCCCTGGGACAAGCATGGAATGGCAAATATGTTACTATGGAGACTGATGAAACCAACTTTTTGAGGCAAGTTTTTCAACTGTTTTACTTAATTAGTAGGGAATTTATTGAAAAACACTCTGCATTGAGGTAATTTTACAGAAAACTGCACAAAAATTACAACCAATTTCATGTGCTGTGCACCTTATCCACTCCAGACTCGGGTGTTTTATCTTCCACTCCATCAAACTAATTACAAACTAATCAAACTAATACTGTTGGCTTCCTTGGGATATATATCAGGGCTGACATTAAACAAAATAGCTTTGCCTTTACCCTTTTGATTGACAGAAGCAAAGTTAAATCCACCACAGAAAACCCAAACTAATTTGTCAAATGAATTGTAGACTTTGCATGACACATGCAAAGCTTATGTCCTTGTGGGATTAGCAGGCCACTTAGCAAAACCTTACTCCTAGCAGGGAGCGCATTATGAAGAAATCATGCATAAGTGCATTTTCAAAATTTTAATGTGTTCTGGGACACAGGACACCAACTTGTTGTACTTTGTCCTGTTTGATAAAAAATGAGGTGAATATTGCACTAAGAGGTCACATGACCCTACCTCCCTTAATCCAAGCAACAGTGTCAAAATAAACTCCAGAAATGAAAAGAGTACATAGATATCAGTAAAAAGGCAAAGTTTTGGCTCATTAAATAAAACACAAGAGAAATGGCATTTAATACAAAATAGATTATTTTATAAGGATTTTTATGAGAAATGCATCAATGCATTTTCCCATATGAAAAATGCAACTGCCATCCCTGTCCTTAAGACAGACTACTGGACAGCATTGTCTCAATATTAACTTAGCCTAAGCTTCATTTAGCCACACTTAAAAACAACTTTTATGTAAACAGGAATATAGAAGAGGAAATGCTTAACTTGCAGTTTTATTGTGAAGCAAGATCTGCAAAACACTGGTTGAATTACTGGAGAAGACAAAGACTGGTGTGGTGGAGAAATTTTGCAAATGTTCCTTCTAACTTTTCATCCTATGAGGTTCAGCAAAAGCCTCAAGTCAATTGTGTTACAGAAAATCAGGTATTGAACTATGGGGTCTCTTAATCCTGATACAAAAATCCCTCATTGATATCAGACAAATTAAAATGTATTTGTTGAATACAGTGTGGAACAGAAACCAAATGCTGAAATTGTCAATGTCTATCTTCAAATAAATGAATTCTAATGGCATTTAAAAAAATAATACTGAAAACTACTAAAAGCCAATTTACACAGTACAACCTTTCCCTACAACTATTGCATGTTGTCTTCTGATATGACTTATGAATGTTGTAAGGTTTTAAAACATGCTTTAAAATTCTAGAACTTCTTTCTTGTTGTGTACAATTTGTAGGGTGTTGTGAGCATGGTGTCAGCAGATTTCAATAGTGACCATATCAGATCTTGCTGTGAAAAATACAGTGCCTTCATTTTCATCTAAGCATGAACACACAACATTAATACATGTTCTAATAGGTTGCTGAAACGTGAATTTTCTTCTAGCACAACACATTTGATGATCAAAGTGAAGTGAATTTTGATTTGTCTGTAATTTGGTGTTAGAAAAGCAATGAAGTTCAAACTTCTAAACTTTGGTAGACAAACATTCCATGCTTCAACAATGCATTAGAACATATCTTAATGTTATGTTAGTTTACATTAGATGAAGCGATGGTAGCACTTTCTTTTACTTGTCCAATACTCTGAAAAAATTATGCAAACCATTGTATTGTAATCCATTTTGCTGTATTGTGTCCTTATAAAATGTATTGTAAAAGTTCTGTTTTTGTGACCATGCTATGCATAAATGTAATTGGAAAAAAATGATTTTGTTTTTTTCTCATGATTTCACAGTATGCCTTTCCCTGGGGAAAAGAACAAATAGAATCTATTTTCTATTGGCCTAATTCAAACTCTTTTGGTGATTGTACTGAAATGGTTTCTCAAAAAAATGCTGTGGTATTTTCTCCTCACATTCTACAAGCATCTGCAAATTTGGATAAAGGTTTGTTGATTTAATTTATAGCCAACAAACGTCACACATGAACACTTTCTGTGTGCTTGTTTGATACTCATAAATTCGAATGAATATACAGTCCTTTGTTTTCAATGTCCAGAAATACCATCTTAAAAATTTTAAAGCCTGGTGTACTTTAGTTAGCATGCTGGAATGTACTCAAACTGACTTTATAGACTGCCTGACTGCCAACTTTATTTAGAGTTTTATCCATGGCATAGTTAACAGAGGGAACTAGATATGGCAGAGGTGGGTGTCTTTAAAATATACCCAAAAGGGAAAGAAAAAATAATAGCTTTGAAGAAAAGTTTTAAGAAATATCTCAGAAACCCTGTTTGGAAATTTAGTTCGTGCTATTTGATCATGAACTGAGATATATTAAAACAGGCAACAGAATTTTACCCTGGGTTCTTGAGGATGGAAGTCTTGTCATTTCTGGTAGAAACTATTTTTTTATGCTGTAAATTATTTTTAAAATTGGAAACATGGGGAAAATTTTAAATGAACGTGGGAATAAATAAGCTATTCTTCAATCAAAGATTTCAAATACGGTAATTAATTCTGGATTCAAATCTTTATTTTTGTCAATCTTTTATTCCAGACAAACATTCATTGAATATTAATTGAATAATCAAAAATGGTTTTTTCACACATGACATTCATTGACTGGAAATTAAATCTATTTACCAATATTCCGTTAAATGAAACTATCGATATTGCCGTTGATCTACTTTCAAACATAACCCTAAATTTTCCATCAAAAAATCTGACCTTAAGAAATTGTTTTCATTCGCTACAGCCGAGACTCATTTTCTTTTTAATGGCAAATTTTATGATCAAGTAGATGGGGTAGCAATGGGCTCTCCTTTAGCACCCATCCTAGCTAATCTTTTTCTTGGTTTTCATGAGGAAACGTGGCTAAATAATTTTAACCATTCGGCTCACCCTTTACTTTATAGGCGTTATGTTGATGACACTTTTTGTGTCTTTCACAATGAACAGGACGCTATGTCATTTTTTAATTACAATTTTTTCAGTTTAGTTATTTAGTTTAAAACCAGATATCACATGGCGTCCTTCCGCAACTCAAGATCTAGAAATTCTACAGAACTTAGCAAACATATTTGGAATTTGAAAGATAACAACATCGCATACTATTTCATGGCGCATTTTAGCACAGCTAAAGACATACACTAGCGCAAATAAGCGTTGTAAATTATGCTTAATGGAAAAGTACATAATCATCTGTCAACCGGAACGCTGCAGCCTGAACAAAAGAAACAAACTCGTCTCATCATGTAGACATAGAAACAAATCATTATTACGTCATAACTAATTTATATCCTTAGGAATTATTATGTAAATATAGCTCTTATATGTGATTGTTGTAAGGATTTTCTTCAGAATAATTTCTCCTGATGAGTGAGTGTAACAACTCATGAAACAGTTCTGTAGAGATGAAACAATAGTTGTGTTTTACTCCTAACCTACTATTATATTCCGCTCTACTTAAATGTATTGAGCACATTTTAACGGGTAAATTATATTATTTTTTGCTTTTGCATTTGTTCTATATATCCTGTGGATACATCACTGCCATTGGTAGTGGTTCCTTTGACCCCAAAATTCGAAAATCTACATGGCTATTTTGAAAGACTCCATATACTTTTTCTAGTAAGTCTTACAGAGCGAGGCCTTTCGGTCCTCGTTTAGACGCAAAATTCGACCAGTCTCGCTCTTATTTCAGAAGGGTGTATTGAAATTTAAAAAAATAATAACGGCTTTGACCTCTTCTTATCTTTTTTCCATTGCCAGAAATATCGGACATTTTGAACCCGCGTTCAAGAACAGCGGTTACACCGATAATTATATTCAAATCAAAACAGTACCCAGAGAGAGAGAGAAAGAGAGAGAGAGAGAGAGAAATAGCAAGTGCTGTAAGATTTACTGCCGACTCTTTGATAAAAACCAAGACAATGACGTAAGCAAAAGTCTATGGGAATCCGTTACTTTTCTTCAACTTCGATTTGACTTGTAATCACTTAATATGGTAGACATTTTGTTGGAGACGAATTTGACTTTCGCGGGAAGTTAATTACGCTCTAGAATTGTAAGGATATTATGAGGCCTAGCTGTTTGTTTATTAGAGAGAGACTAGAATCTAGCTGCAATACATTGTTGGCGGACGAGGAGGAGATCAAAAAAGAATTTTCAGACTATTTACTTCTGAGTAAGAATCGACAGCCCGATGCCAACATTAAACATAACTGTATTAACTTCTGATGTTGCCAAGCTAAAACCAGTTTTAATGTAAGAAACAAAGGTTTAAGTACTTATTTGAATACTTTAACCTTTCAGCTGACATTGCGATGCGGAGATGCTATAATATCCAAGTGACTTTCTCAAAAAAACGTCTGTCTGTTTTTATTACAGTATACCGCTGGTTAATGAGAAATGCATATCAGCACGATGTTCTCTGCTCTGATACCTATTTCATTTTAAATCAGAAAATCGTAATATTTCAGAAGTTGATTTTATTCCCTAAGTGTATCTTAACTATTAGAAAATACGATTCGATGCGGAGGATTGAGGAACACTTGCTAAATTTTTTCTTCGAAATATTGTAAAGTTTGCCTGCTGTCATACATTTTCCTACAAAGTTTTGAGGCCATTATGACACTTAATGTCAGTGCATGCGCGAACGCCATTTTGTCCGACATTTCTGGCAATGCTTCCTCTTTTGATGGAAGAAAATACTAGTATTGTACGATACCCTACAGGCATCCCAGAGAACGTCTAGATTTGAGCAAACCGCGCTGGGAGTATAAAATTTGAACTAGGATTTGGGTTTATCTGGGATCTAGGACCCCTCCCCCATCAGGACCCTCTTGATAAGCGTCTAGTTAGAGTGTAAAGGTCAGATAAATGCAATAGAAAACAAAAGCATTTAAGTGTAATAGTGCGTAATAAGCTAAAGTGTATTTCACGGGTTTAGGAATAACAGTCTGACCACGCTTCTTTCCATTTTATTATTAAACAATGGATTAATACTAATTTATATTTGCTTTTTTACATTTCTTGTCAAAGCATTTTTAACCATTTGATTTATCAATTGCTGACATGAAATTCCAACTTGTTGTGCCATTGAAGAAATAACACTTTTTTCTCCAAAGCAACAGAAGAGATTTACTTCTAGCAGCCACGGTATTCCATTGTCATCTACTCTAAAATCAAAACCGGCAAAATCTCTAAGCTCCAAAGCGCGAAAAGCAGCTATAGCACTTTCAGAAAGACGTTGGACAATCTCAGGTTCTTTATTCACATCCAAAAATGAAGTCTTTGTTGAAGGAACTTTACCTATAAAAAAAAAACTTGTTATTAAAAACTGCTTATAAGTAAATAGTAAGGGCGCAGCTATATACTTTATTGCCGTTGGTCCCCACTATTGATCCATCCATTGATAACTAAAAAGGTACTTTTGAACATAAACGGGACTGTTTTGTTTTTAATAAAATATCAAAGAAAATATGTTCAATCCAAGCATTTTTTAAAGCTTTTTTTTTTCGCGAAAATTCAAGAAAGGTAAGAAAAATTGACGTCGAGGGAAAACATTAGCGAGTGTCATGAAATAACGAGAACAATAAATACTTACTAATCATTTTCATTGATATATATTTTCTTAATGAAATGTCGTCAATGGAATTTGCAGGTAATGCGTGTCATTTTAATTTATGTCTTGAAGATTTCAAAAAAAAAAAAAAAAAACTACAGATTTGAAAACTGACTGAAAGCATACCAAACTTTGTAAAAGTTTGATACCAATTTTGATGAATACGGATTTAGTTTGTAATTTTCTGTTAAGAGACGTATGGCAAATAGTTTAATACCCACCAACAGATATTTCCTTATTGAAACAGCCAACTTTAGTCGCTCGCAACCTCGGTATTAGTTGCCAAATTTTCTCCAAACTTTGTTCCCGATTTAATTTATTTAGTATTCTTAAGATTATTATTTAGTGACCAAGGTAAAAGTGAACACTCACCGATTGGCAGTCCTTTATCGTCGACTACTAACTTGTGATTAAATGATCGGATTTCATCTTTCTTCACGTCCAGGTATTCAATTGGATTAAGGACTTTAAGTTTGTCTTTGGAATCCGAAATAATACCTATTCGAATCTCTCTACCTGCAATGAACCTGGAAAAAAAATCAATTATTGGCAAGCGACACTATAAAATAATACCAATACAATAAGTATAGATAATAACACAGTTTCGAGCTCTTTGAAAACACACGAGTGTAAATTAATTCCAAATTGAACGAGAAACTTTGTGATTACCTTTTAATCACATACATGAAAAAAAATTTAACGAAATTAGAAAGCAAGAAAAACCTGTATGACCATTATAGACGTAGCGAAGAACTCGTTTATTTTGCTTGGTTTTGGAAAATTAGTTTACAAAATAATAATACCTTCAAATAATTTTTACAAACAAATAGCAATAAGTACAAAGGTTATCGTTGTTTAATATTTTTTAGAAAGATAAAAAAGCTGAGCAACCTTTTCTTTAAAATTTTCACAACTTCGAAGCGCTTGCCTTTTTTGCGAAATCAAGGCCCGAGAAGAAAATTTGCTAAATCTTACCGTTCTCCGCTAAAAATCATTTTTAATTATTTTTCTGGCCACACAAAGCAAAGCTGAATATAAATACTATCACAGTACAAAGGTTTGATTTACCTTTTGATGGACTAAAGCAACAGAAAGTTATTTTGATCATCGTTTTTTTTTTTTTTTTTTTTTTGCAAAGCTCTCGGGTATCAACTTTCGGATCAAGTGTAAAATGACCATAAATGCTTCAACTTGTATTTTCCTGGCTTGCTAACTCCCAAATAACAAGTGTCGAGCCTTTCCCTGGCAATCTTTTACCTTTCCTTATGGT
>JANTNT010022786.1:1196-13113 GCA_024752375.1 Entacmaea quadricolor | reverse complement strand
AACGACATTTGTCGTTTGAATATCGATCGGTCGATTAGCTATCGAACTGCTAACACATGATCGAGTGAGCGAGTGAGTGACACATTTGCATATCCTGGGCCCTCACAATAACTCGTTTCTATGCTTCGCATATCCACGAGTTAAAAACGGGAACCCTAACACCACATCGCTGTACATCATAAAAATACTGGACATACTATTGAATGGGACTCTGCTACATGCATACTGCACCAACTGCCATCAACGCCTTACACTTGAGAGCTGGTTCACTAACTTAGAACAAAAACCACTTAACCGCAGCCAACCGCTACCGGCACCGAAGACTCATTCACGACCTCAAACAGACCGAAGACACTACCGAGGAACAATAGACTACTACTACCGACAACACCGACGGGACTTCACACTATTACTAATTACAACCCACTTATTACTGATTACGTCACTACAACACCACCAGAGCTATAAATACCATCGACTGTCTTTCATTCCCTCAATGTATTCTGAAGATGACTTCCGCTCAGATTGTCGAAACGTCAGTCTCCACCAACAACAGTTGTTCTCAATACTACACTCACCCGGACGATCAGAGCAACTCACATGCTGTGTGCGTATTAGAATAATTTTTTAATAAGATTTTCAAATTAGTAAGTAAATTAAAATGTAAAAAAAGTCGCTTGGCATTTGTAGTAGGCTTATTTATTAGAAACGTTAACAGCAATTTTCCTACCGTAAAACACATTCACAGCGTATTTAGTTTTAGATTTTTTTGTGTTTTCTTGTGTTGCCTCTGCGACAAGTTTCTTAATATCATTATGGGTAGTATTTGAAAAAATGATTTTGTTTGTTTTTCATGGATTTTGTCCTTACAATAAATCGCTTAAGTTTTTTGATAGGACGGATATCACCTCGGACGGGGAATATCGCAGGATACCCGTCCGCTGAAAATGTACCACGTGACCATTTTTGACCTATGACAGCGTACGATAACATATAGTTGGGATATAAAAAAATATCACATTTTAATCATACGTCTTCAGTTATACTTTAACACTCTAAACAAAGAGGGCATACGTCTTTTGATAGACAACTGATGTCATGCAATGTCCTACAAAGCCCTTATAGCTTTTTTTTCAATTCTAATATGTTAAAATATATGTCGACATTTATATCGACAAAACGATTGGAGGCTGGGTCGAGATTATTTCACATTCAAGATGGCTCGGCGTGATATGTGAGTAGAGTACGTTGTTTGTTGGCTCTCTCCCTTGCTTCGATGGTTTATCTCCGGGTTCTCCAATTTTCCTCCCTCTACATATCGTGGATGTGCCACCGCAAATTCCAACTATTAATTAAGATTGAAGCTAGCAGCGGGAAGGGTTTGCGCACCAAGCCGCTTTGAAGGGTGTTTTTTTGCAGGGGGGGTTTAAGTAAAATTTCACGACCCCCGTCGTGCTTTTTCATTTTCTTTTTTCTTTTCTTTATTTGTTGTTGTTGTTGTTTTTTTTTTCTGCCACCCCTCAATTTTAGCGAGTGAAAAAAAATGAACGAACACCCACAATTTGGAAGAGCTGTGGTGGAAAAATCCTCCCTGCTGCTCTTTTGTAACAAAAAAAATATATATACATGAAAGCTGCTCAAAGAGTTCGTCAGGCGCGTATTGCTTATCAAGAGAAATCACGTCGTAATTTAATAGAACAAATAAAAAATAATGTATTACTGATTAGCAGATTTATGATATTATCAGACACAGAAAAAAAAAAAAAAACAGTAGATTTGGATGAATATGTGCCGCATGAACATCCATTTGTTACTCCTTGGTTTGATCAACTTATGAATTATACAGGAAAGGTACTGCTGATTGTATTTTTACAAGAGTCTATTTTTTGTATCGTTTCGGCTACTTTTTTAAGCTACATTTTGTTTTCGTCGCAATGTTAGAAAACTATGGTTTTTTGAGTGTGTGGTTGGTTTCCAAAATAGAACTTTCTGTGTTTTTTTATGCCGTGGAAAATATATTCTGGATACCACGTTTTTTCTATTTTTGCAACGAACAAAGAAAGAAAGTGTTTCTGTGGTTGGTTTCTAAAATAGAGCTCCCTTTGCAAAGGCCTTTGGGGAAGAATTCTTTTTCTCTATATGTTAGCCAGAAAAAAGTTTTTTTTTTAGTATATAGCATGTAAACAACAAACACGCATCCAGCAACCATTCTACGAGAGAATGCGTGGGAGAGCAATCTTTTGCCTTTGGAGGGTTTGCCTGTCTTTGTTGATGATATATATGTTTTTTTTTTTTTTTTTTTTTTTGCTATCTTGAAAAAAAAAATAACGATATCGACAAAAGCGGCGGAAACTTTTTTTTGTACAATAGGAGAAGTGGTATCTGCCAAACTTATTGTATCGAAAATCTATTGCAGCCAGAGAAATTTTCGATAGAAATCTCCCTATATCTATTCTACACACGGTTTCCATAGATGCTTTTGGTAGCATTCGCGAGACAATGGATAGGATAGAAAAAAGAACAAATTCGAACGCAAGCAATGCTTGGACAAATGTTTAGGGCCCAAGTGTAATAATTGGTTCTTAACGTAACAAAGGTTCTTAACGTAATAACATTCGGTTCTTATTGTAATAAAGGTTCTTAATGTAATAACATTCGGTTCTTAATGTAATAACATTTGGGTCTTATTGTAATAAAGGTTCTCAATGTAATAACATTTGGGTCTTAGCGTAATAAACATAGTCATTATGTTTTACAACAGTCAAGTTTTCAGGTCGATATTTAAGATCTATTCTAAAGTTTTTGTGGAAATGAAATGATATCGTCAAGGTTTTTATACTAAGCATATATTTCATGGGAGTGATCATGGCTCGATGTTCGATTCTCTTGTTTCGAATATCCATCTCGCATGGCCTCAAAAATGGCTAAATTTACCGCCATCTAGCGTGAAAACGAACTCGGTGTCCCCCCATTTTTATTTCATTTTTGGAATAACCATAGCTAATTATAAGTTAGTAACTGCACGAAATTTTAATAAAAATCCATATTCGGTTCTATATCTACGAAATTACCTTACTGTTAATGTTTCTATTAAAATTGTTTTTTTTTTATTATCACTTTATAATTATAAATTTATGAAAAAAAGCTTTTGTGTATTTTCAATGTGCCGGGACATATGACGTGGTCACGCTTACCTGACCCTACTCGAGATGTTGCTCAGTGATAAGGGAATTTGAACATTAGGGTGAACCCAAATATCACATCGAAATCAGTTTTCTATCGTGTACTTTTGAGAATATCTCCAAAGGGAAGCGCAAATGTTTGTTTAAACTGAGTTATATGGCTGATAAGGTCGCTGATAAGACCACAAACAAATTTCCTTAAGCGGAGTTTTGGATATAGTGGCGCTGTGTTATGGAATACCTTGTCTAATGAGGCTAAACGAGCTAAAAACTTTGGCCATTTTAAGAGAAGTGTTGTTTCTTTCTGTACTTGACTCTGAGTTATGTTATTTGTTTTATCTTATATTTTTACCTTCTTCCTTTTATATTTGTACATATAACTTAATGTTTTAATTCTTAACGCCCCACTTGGAAACCAGCGCAGATGTTTGTGTTGAAGTGGCAGCGTGTTGAAATAAAGTTTATGTATGTATGTATATTATCTTTGATTTGCTGTAATAAAAGAATAAGGGGTCACCGAGCTCGTTTGCGAGATATTTTGTCAATATCACCAATATGGAGCTAAGGACGGCACTTTTCCAAGAGGAGACTTGGGCGAGTTCTTAAAAATTCTTTATTTATCGCTCCAAAGATTAGAAAATTGTTTCGAATTACATATTATAAAGATTTTACTCGTACTTTGAGTGAAAATGCTCGCAAAATCGTGATTTTGTTTTTTGATTCGTGCGCAGTAAAATGCGCAGTGCAAAACTACGGAATTACCTTAATCATTTTGGCAATTTTTATTAGCTTTCATTCATTTTTGAGTTACAATCTTTTTTCTTTTATTGTGAGGGTTGCCCCCAGGAACCACGGAGATGGGGATGGGGATGGGTTCTAAGTCCCTCCATCTTAGATCCCCATTTCCCAATATTTTCCAACCTTAACCCTCCATACGTCTTAAGATGCTGCGCGGTTCTAGGTATCATTATTCCCTTCACATATATATATATATATATATATCGCCTTTTGATCATATCTTTTCTTATCCGCAATGTAAAAAGAAAAATTTTAAATTGCTAAAACTGTCTTGAATTGTAATAAAACTTTATGACGTATTTCGCCAGCGGTCCTATAATTTAGAATATTAATCACTAAGTTAACAATGCAGTTTGGCTTTCAGTCATGTGGAAATGAAGTCAACAGCTATTATGTATTCTTGATTTTCAATGTCCCGCGGGGTCAAATGACGTGGTCACACGTGTTGAAAGAGGGGAGGTTTTCTTACCTGGCTCTACTCGAGATGTTCCTCACTTTTTAGTGATAATGATTACCGTAATTACGCGTCTCCCCCGGAATAAGCACATCGCCTCTCGTCTCGCTTCATGCTGTTTTAGTCGTATACCGTCGAAATTAAAAGAAAAGCTTGTGTCCGAATAAGCTCCTTACTCAAATACCCCCCTCTCAAATAAGTACACCTCGTATAAGGCGTGGACATTTTTATTAGGCGCCGGGGCGCTTATTCGAGTAAATAAGTTATGTTTATTACCGTAAGACCCAAATGTTATTATATTAAGAACCTTTATTACAGTAAGACCCAAATGTCATTACATTAAGAACCTTTATTACAATAAGAACCGAATTTTAGGCATTTGCAAAGTATTGGATTCAAAGTTTTGTCCAACACAACAACGTTGGAAAACATGTATGCACTTGGCTAGAAGATAGCGAAAGACCGAAACTCTACGACAAAGTAGTTTCGAATCTAGAAGCTGGCGAAGTGCAAAATCCACCTGGTGGACATCTAGCAAAATACGTAGATTGTCCCAACGAACATCTACGTGCTACTTTCCAGCATCCAGATATACAAGCGCGTGGATGGACAAGGATAGAAATTTCCATGGTGTCTGAAATTGACATAGACGCTGGCTATTGAAAAAGGCAAATAGAAAACACTAAAACACTTTGGATCTCGTTTCTTGTTCCGAACAGCCTATCTTCGTAGTCCAACCGCCAAAAACACTTTGGGAAAATTTAACATCGCATCTCGATCGCTGTCTAGTTGTTTCTAATAGAGAAGCTATAGAAATCTGTGTAGCTCTGTACTGCCACACCACCACAGGCAGAATCGCAGGCATTCGAATAAAAGCAAAGAATCCAGAACAGTGGGAAGAGGCAACACCTTGGGCCATAGGAGATTTTGGCTTTCGCCTATGTCCTATCTTTCGAATACACATTCTTTCTTGTACTGGCGCAGACATTTCTACAGCTCCGCTTCGCTGCTAGACCAAGAAAGAAGATAGGCAAACTATTCTTGCCGCCTCAAGCAGACCTACAGCTTTGCATCCAAATGCAGAAGGAGATCCAAGAGTCCTGCTACCAGAAACCAAATATATCTCTTGGGTGTGGAGGGCAAAAAAGACACAAAGAATAGGAATAGAAAAATCTACATTTTCAATTTTCGAAATCGACACAACCAGAAAGCTGTCGATCTTGTCCAAAAGAGGCAGAGAGAAAAGAATGCAAGATATCGAAGACTCCATAGAAAGCGAAACCTGGAAAGAAGAAGTAAAAAAATTCCACAGAGATGCCAAAGAGAAAAAGAGACAATTGCAACTGCAGAAAGAAAATGAATTAGAAGAGCAAATGGAAAAAATATCGCCGGGCAAAAGAAATAGCAGAAGAAAGAGAACTATGCGTATCGATGTTTTGAAGAAGATTGGCGAATAGGCAAATTCCATTCTCTTCCAGATGGAGAAAACAAGCTCCTTGGCTACAAAGAGCCCCACCATATCGACCCACATTGGAAGTCGAAAGGATATAGATTTCTTCTCTCGGCCCCAAAGAATACATTCTTTGGGGAACTCTGCAACTGCTGGGAATCGGAGAGACTGGAAAAAGTGCTCTTTTCTACATGCGACAGGCCTAGGTATCCATCGCCATGGTAGCTCACCAACAGAAGATCTTCGCTCCAGCTGTGTTCTCTTTCTACTATTTTTGCGGGAACTTTGCCTGCAATGCCATCTGGACATCCAGTTCCACATCCAAAGTTTTTTTTTTGTATTGTTCCATGCCAATTTTCTTTTCTTTGGGATATTTTGGGGAATCTACAAATCGCTGTATTTGTCCTTTTTGGATTCGCAAATGCATATATAGAAATAGAATTTTTTGTCTTGCCAAGAACCTATCCAAGTACTTGTAGAAGGACTTATCCAAGGAAATTTATCGTTCTATAAGGACGTACCACTGAAATTTCTTTGATTTTGGATATTTTTGGTGAAAATTTGTTTTGAAAGATAGGTGGTCGCCGAGGGTGAGAGAAAAAAATCGAAAAACAAGCGTCGGATCTAGCTCAAACTTCGTGCAGTAGCTAGTTAAGACCCAACAAACGTATTAGTATCGTCAAGATTTATTAAAATAGATATATATTTGTATCATGGCATATCTACTTCATACATTTACTGTAAATTTTAAACAAAAACATTGCTTGGGCTGCCTGTGATTGAACATTAGATGATTTCGAGTTTCCATCTTGAATATTGTGAAATAATGTCGACCCAGTCTCCCATCGTTTTCGACTTAGATGTTTGCCTAGATAAATGTCGAGATAAACTTGTATATGGGCATTATATTTGACAAAAAGAAAACGTTCCCTGTGTTTAAATAAAGCTTAATATAAACACGAGGGTTGAAAGAAGTCGAGAGCAGTTGTATAAAATTGTTTCAAAAGTCATGAATAATTAATGATAACAAAAAAGAAAATCAGTACCGTGACGAGTGTCTTGATACAGTGATCAAACACTTGCATAAAATTAGCCAACTTTAGCTCTGAATTTCTCCACAAATTATTAATAATTTTTTGAAGCTATATCAAACACTTGAAAGTGTGTTTGATCACTGTATTAAAACATCCCGAAGTCGGTTTAAACTCGGCTTCGCCTCGTTTTCAACCCCTTCTCGGTGTTTTGATACAGTGATCAAAGACTCTAAAACACTCTCAAACACATTAAACCGAGCCGTAGTCGAGGTTTCACACACGGCTGTACTCGAGACTTTTCCCAAACTTTCCCGAGTGTTTATATCAAGCTATGTAAACAAGGGAAATGTTTTCTATTTGTTTTATAAAATAGACGACAGCAGAAAATCTGCCTTTGTTTAGATGTCCTTATATAAACATGCATGGTTGTTGGCCAATCAGAGCGTGCGTAGTATCTTGTTTATTTTATAAATCAACATATTTTTTATTAGAAAGTAAAAAGAATAGCTTTAGCCCTTTACGGGCTCCATAATATCCCAACATAAGACAGGAAGTTGTCTAATGATCTTTCATTGATACGGTCAAAGTTAAACATCAATTGATATTGTGCGACAAAATGGGTTTTGGTGGACGTCAATCGAAGCGTTTTTATGACAATTTCTTTTCGTTTTGCCGCGTATCGTCGGAAAATGCGCTTTGAAAAGACCAAGAAAGAGATAGCTGTTGTTCGTTCAAGAAATGAGCTCTATTGCTAACCTGTTTTCTTTAGCATGATTACTTCAGCAAGCTCCGGCTACGCTGATGAGCATTGGGAAAAAAAACTTGTTTAGACTCAGGAATAAGGTATTTTGACATGCTAAATACGAATCGATTGAGACTAAGGCGGTGTGGAAATCAGACACACGCACAAAGTAGATTTACATTGTTTCGAAGTATTTTCAAGTCCAATTCGTTGTTGCTTATAGATTAAATAAAGGATCAAAGATAAAATGTTAAACAAAATTGCTGATATTAAATTCACACAACGTAAAAAATAGGTTAGCATTGATGGCAAAAATCAGTTGGAAAAATCCAATGCTCTTGAGTGTAGCCGGAGCTTGCCGGGGTAATCATGCTAAAGAAAACAGGTTGGAAAAAAAAAAAAAAAAAAACGATGAGCTCAGTACTATAATATTGATTGGCAGACAGCGAACAAAAGCTAGCTCTTTCCTGGACCTTTCCGAGCATATTTTCCAACGTGGCAAAATGAAACGACATCATCATAGAAACGCTGTGATTGACGTGCTACAGTGCACTCCATATATCCGTGAAACAAGTACTAACTAATTAAAGTGTAATAATCAGATTATTCTATCTTTCTATGTAAATATAATGCCTTCAAAATTTGGAAGGCAACTCGAAAACAAAGGAAAGCAGTATGTGCTTTCAGCTTTAAGATTTCCTTGAAAAAGATAAAGGCTTTACAAACAAAAGTTTGTTTTAAAGTGACTGCCTACTATTAAACGTTCGAGCTCGCGCGCACGAATACCGCTGAGTTTGACGACGTTCGAAATTTTAATAAGGGACCACTGGTGTTTTAAACCTCAGCTAAACTGAAAAAATAAAAACTTTTAAAAATCTTCGTTATACCAGATTAAAAAAAAAGTCGTTTAAATCAAAAACACGTGAAAAAATCGATTTTTGTAGAATTTTTTCGAATGATAAGGCTTTTTCACAGCACTCAAAATACTATGACAAATCAAGGTATTTCTTTGTCTTTTTATTAAAGGTGTACCTTTTATATAATAGAATGCTTCACTAGCCGCCACTGATTTGTCCAAAAAATGTCTGCAAAGAACTACTATCTTATGAGTTATGAACACGAATTTTCTACTTCAAAAAAGATTATTTTTAACTTCCGAGCCCCTTCAATATAATCTAAGAGAAAAAGCATATAATTGTCCAAAAAAGGATCTCAAAAATTTGCTCGCTTCGCTCGCAAAAATTGAATATTGGTAGAGGTTATGTTTACTTTAAACTCTAGCGTACTCATTCTAGAATCCCCCTCCTGATAATTATTGCACAGTACCTTAAAGCTGCATCAGTCAGCAAGGAGAGGAAAGATGCAGTCCGAAGGCTTTTTTTTTAATACTATGCGTGAAATATTGGGAACAATGACAAACATTTTGGGGGATCAAGGGAACAGCGCAAAAATATTTTTCGGCATCAAGGAAACACAAGCTAAAAGCATTTTGTGGAACAAGGGATAAAATCAAAAAAAGATTAAGGGATCAAGGGAACATGTGCCCCCCTGGGAAGGACTCAGTTATAATTACTGGAATACCTGTGGTAGCCCAGTCATAAAAAAACTGTTTTTTTTTTATGTCTTCTACTGCGCGACAAAATGGCAAAGTTGCGCAATACTCTATGACATCAAAGGGTTTCCAAGAGCATTTTACTCAAGTATGTTAAGGCCAGGCTTTTCGACCCCCCGCAAAGATATAGTTTTTGCTTTACACTTATCTAAAGTTCAGTTTTTACAAAAATTGATTTAAAAAACGATCCACCTATCTCTTTTATTTGTCAAAGCGTATTTTCGTATAAACACGTGACCTGTGACGTCATAAATTAAGAAAAAAACGATTAAAAAATATGGGGCCGTGAGTTTTAAATATAGCAAAAACCTGAATGTAAACATTTAACTAAATCAAGAAGGCAAATATGATAACGATTAGACAATTTGACTTTCATTGCAGGAAAAGGAGATATTAAGGGGATCGTTTGGTCACGTGACCTGTTTCACCTGATATCCCCTTAACAGTAAGTGGAAGTCATAATGTCTAATCGTGGCTCTTTACAGTTTATTAATTGGAGTCTATTGAACATATGTCCAAGTCTGAACGATTCAAAGTCGGAGTCCCGTTTCTAGAAGAAAAAAACTGATCCCTTATCCAGAGAAACTGGTCACGTGATTACCAAAAGCAATTTTTTCGTTAAGGTTCAACGCTGGGCTAAGTTCTACAAATGTGCCAAGTTTCAAGATAATCCGACAAGTATTACGAACATTACATAAAAAATAGTGTTTTTTCGGCTTTTGAGGCTAAAACCTGGCCTTAATGTACTTTAGTAATTAGAAGTTTACAAAACGGCAGCTGTCAGTCGCTGTCAGGCCTTTGAAATTACGGCAGCTTGTCGACTGTTGTGAATGTCAATCAAAGTTTCGGTATGGGTGACTTGAAATCACGTGAAATAAAACAATCTCTACGCATGCGTTGTTTTAATTGACCGCTGTTCCAAGGTTAATTCTAAACCAAATTTCATTGTTTAATTATGCAAGTGACAGAATTACGGAGTCCACAACTCAAAGACCTCGGCATAGTAATATTTTTACAAATAATGCAAATAGAGAAAGTATAAGGGTTGTGAAGCTACTCAGTTTATCTTACAGAAAATGTACTGATTCGATTCTTGTTCAGTAGATTTTGTTAACAGGAAAAAATTGATCTATTTTACAACGACAAAATCGGCCTTTCTCCGCATGAATTTATCTAGATCGCAAAAATCTAAACACAAAATCATTCCTATATTTAATGGTTTGAAGACTCAAAAGAATTGTTGGGAGATACTGTCTCGAGTAAGGTAAAAGATTGACTATCTATCGTAAAATCTTTTAAAATGAAGGATCGAGAGAAATAAATTGTCTTGTAATATAAACACATTGAGATCGTACTAAAGCATGTTTAAAGCAACAATTTATTGGATGGAATGCCGACTTAAATAACAAATAACTACAAAAATTACAATTTCGGAAGCCGATTTAGGCCAAATTGACGCTCTGAATACCAGATAGAAGAATTTAATTCAGTGATATAAAGAACCTGAAGTAACACTCCGTCCTGAAGCTTCGACTAAATCTGTTTTTCCCCGCATGAATTTATCAATTGATCGAAATATCTAAACAGCAAATCAATCCTAGATATATTTAATGGTTTGAAGACTCATAGATCAAAGGAATCGTAGGGAGATACAGTTTTGAGTAAGGTAAAAGATTAACAGTATATGTTTAGAATCAAGTTAAGGTCTTGTAATATAAACACATTGAGATCGTACTTAAACATGTTCAAAAGGAAACATTTATTGAAAGGAATGACAATAACAAAGAACTATATAAATTACAAGTTCGAAGGACAATACACAGGGTTTACTGAAGACCTTACCAGAAGAGAAGAAGAATTTAAAGTCAGCGATATATCAAGAACTAAAGTTGGCTCTTCGATAAATATATATCAAAGCATGTGACTTTATGGCGTATACACAAATTCCCAGACGAAAGGCACACTTGATGGCGCGGGCACAGGGAACCCAAAAACAAACTCTTAGTTTGCAAGGTCGCAGAGGAGGGGGTATTGGTTTTTCTGAGGTTAATTTTTTTTAAAATACATAATTTCAGGAATAAATTTTGTGTATGAATAAATGAAAGGGGCTAATTTTTTTAAAAGCGAAATAGGCTACTGAGTTTTCTGATTTGATTTCAAGATCATGCATTTAAGCCGAAGTAGTAGAACATACATATTTTCTTTTAAAAAACTTCTTCCGGACCGCTGACGTTTTAGCTTGCACTTGTTCATTAGATGCTTCCGATATAAATGTTTTCTGACTGAACAGTTTTTGGAAAAAACACCAGCGCCCTCCTGCAATATAATTAACGAACAGTGCCTAAGGGACCGATTGTTTATTACGTCTCAGGGGGAACGGTGTTTTTATAGGGGGATCAATGGGGTAGGGAGACACCAAATTTCACCAAATTTAGGGGGACAGACTCTAAATTTGGGGAGAAAAGCTTCCCTAAGATGGTAAAAACGATGCTAAAAACAACTTCCCTAAAATAGTAAAAAAAGCCCAATTCTGACATTAAAAAAAAAAAAAAAAAAATTAGGGGGCGGCCGTCCCGCTATGCTCCGAGAGGGGGGGGGGGATAATTTTCAAAAGTTATCTAAGGTGAGGGGGACATTTTCTTAAG
>JANTNT010022675.1:0-13118 GCA_024752375.1 Entacmaea quadricolor | reverse complement strand
TACTACTACTAATTATATATTCATATTAATCAACTATAGATGTTAAACACCTAGTCTTAGCTTGTAAAACGTTAAACTTTAAATTTTCTAGCAGATGTTCTGCCCCAACAAAGCTCTCGTTCTTTACGTTTTAGAGAGTACATATTTCATGTTTCTTGCTTGTACATTAATGACGAACATAATATGCACAGCTTCCTTGCTATCGCCTAAATGTTCAATAGCCTTTTTCCTATTTAGTAATTATATATACAGCTATTTCAAAAAATGTTGACGGTGCGAACGGCGAATGGCGATCGGTGAATGGCGATCGCACGACCGAAAGGAACCGGGGGGCTCCAAGAATATCTTCATGATTCATTTCATAAGTATTT
Organism: Entacmaea quadricolor; assembly: GCA_024752375.1. Lineage (NCBI taxonomy): Eukaryota > Metazoa > Cnidaria > Anthozoa > Actiniaria > Actiniidae > Entacmaea > Entacmaea quadricolor. The sequence continues at coordinate 12,747 of JANTNT010022675.1, read as the reverse complement.
AAAAGATGTCTACACCATTCAGCGAAGACCTTAAAAGGTAGTGCAGACATTTTTAAAGTTCTTTTCGATCGTGCAATCGCCAATAACCGCCGTTCGCCGTTCGCCCCGTCAACCTTTTTTGAAATAGCTATATACATACAAAGCTTTGATTCACGTTATTAAAAATTTGTTGCCTACAATATTTTACACTAAATAACAATTACCCCTACCCTCCACTCCCTTACTAAATCGATCGTCAATGATCCTTTAATACCACTGTTGTTGGACAGTGTTCTGTGTTATTTATCCTAACGATTAATCCCCTCCCCCACTAAATCAATAATTAAGTAATATATCAAACACTTTTTCTCGTATTTGATACAGCTTCAAAAATTTATAAATAATTTGTGGAGAAATTCAAAGCTAAAGTTGGCTAATTTTATGTAAGTGTTTTATCACTGTATCAAGGTACTGATTTTCATTGTTTTGTCCTCATTAATTATTCATGAATTTTTTGAATAGTACTTTAATACCAGTGTTTTCTTGTGCAGCGTTAAAGGACCGGTACACCTCCCATCCCCAGCTAAATCAATTATAACTGTTCTCTACTACCAGTGTTTGTTGTCATACTTGTTGTCATAGAAAGCCCTGATCATCAATACCGTGTTTAATCGATTAAACGTCGTGGTGTTTATAAAATTTTTGGCATTTCCGATGCTGCATTTCTTCAAGGGCGGCGGGTGTAGACTACCGATTTGTACCGTACTTCTTTTAAAATTATTTTCTTATAATCCTCGAATAAACGTCGCATTGTCCTGATTGGGTGAAGCGTTAAATCGAGGACGGAGTTTAATCGAGTAAACACAGTACATAGTTGTAAAAAGTTTTTCTTGTATGCAGTTCTTTCGTGTCGTTTTTCTTTTGATGAAGCTTGGTTGGTTTCCATGAAAAACAGCAAATCATCAGTGATAACCTAATGAAAAATAAATGAAAAAATTACAAATCATGCCTTGCCACTTAATAACCTCGACTATTTCTGTGTCCTTATCAGTTTATATGTTCAATAAAGAGATTCTTTCAAGAACATCACTGCCTTTCCGCGTTGTTGTTATTATTTCAATCATTTCAGAATTTTAGAAACTTTATCAAAACATTTACAACTGGCTTAGCTCTTCCTTCGCTTTGGTAATTGTATTTCATGGAAATTCTCCTTGGTTTCGTCGTCCAAAGTAGTTTCATTCATCCTTCATTCATGTTTTGAACTCAAACTTTCTACTTTAGTCGAAAGTCTCACTCGAAATAACAGCAAATTCCTGCCGGCTTCTGGTTGGACGAATCGTTTTTCTCACACGTGAAAAAACGATAAGCGCATTGTGATTGGTTGGGGAAATAAACAAACGAAAATCTATCAAATAGGATTTTAGTGAGTAAATCTCGGTATGTATATGATAAATAGAGAATAATACATGGGCACGCGGAGATATGGAATTTATCTTCGATATCTCCAAGTTTCCATGTATTTTCTGTTTATTATATAACCTAGTGTTTTCAAGGATTTCTACCACTTACTACTAAAATCTGATTGGTTGATATTTTCACATGCGAAAAATATCGTATCTTTAAGTGTTCTGAGATACGAAATTTCTCAGTGGTAGAAAATCCTTGTAAAACACTATAGTTTATATAATAAATATATGTATCGGAAATCTAGCGTCAAACAGCATAGAATCTTGGGCGTCAGACTCAGGCTAAGTACTACACTTTTTGATTTCCAATTATAAAAAAACCCAAGGCGCTGTTCCAGGGAAGATGTTACACATCGTAAATGACGTGAATGTCAAATGAAACTATTTGATGGACCTTCCTTTTCTTTATCCATTCCTTAAAAAAATTGAAAAGTAGATGAAATCAAAGCATATGTTACCTTGTTACTTGTTCATCGCGTACTTGACTTCGTCTCTTGTTTGAGCCCATCCACAAGTGGTTACAACCTTGTAGACCTCAATGACAAGATGAGGAAAATAATCCAGAAACACAAAGTCTTCAAGCACAAGTTTTCTTATCGTTCCTGGTCGCTTGGTTTCAGAGACATGTGCATGGGTATTTCGTATAAACCTCACTAACTCTACTGCTGATTTGGTATCGTAGGACTTTCTCTTTTGCGTCATTTCGGTGTAAATAGCAGGCATGTGAACAAACCCAGGATCGTCCCACTTCGCATATCTGACTATCACACTAAAACTCTTCTCTAAGTCTGTCTCCACTATAGTTAACGGAAGCGTCCGTTTAGAACGTGGGCATTCAAATTCTGGCTGATTACCAACAGCAGTAAGGATATCGGTCTTTTTCCCTTTTGACCAGAACAGTGGATGATCCAGTGCCTCGCCTGCAGTTGGCCTTTTTGTGATATTTTTCTCGGAAGCAAGCATGTTTCTCACGAGGTGAATGGCTTCAGGAGAAAAAGAGGTATCCCATCCTTCCATTTTATCATTAATTACGTTGGCTTCTGTTTCATTAGTAATTTCAGATTTACTTTTACTACCACAATTAGCAGGATAAAATGGATGCTTTTGTGCTGACAATATGTAATGAAATAGCAGTCCACATGAAAACACGTCAGATGACTTGGAGTGTTTAGCCAATTTCAGCACTTCTGGAGCCATCCAGCATCTTGTACCAACGTTAGTACCATACACTGTGGTTCTATCAATACCATCAATACGACGGCTTAGACCAAAGTCAGCAATTTTCAAGCATAGTTCAGGATGAGTTTTGAATAGAATATTGGTTGGCTTCAGATCACGATGAAGGATATTCTGTTCGTGCAGGAACTTCACTCCCATAACCAAATCTTTACAAAGTTTAGTAGTTTTGCTTCTGAAAAAGGACTCCTTGACGCAATCGTCAAGATTTCCTTCCATTAGTTCCAAAACCACATATGAAAATCCAGCTTTCTCGTAGAAACCCAAATAACGAACCACCTGTTCGCAGTCTGCAAGAGCAGTAAGATTTGTAATTTCTCTTTCATCTTCAGGTCGATTCATGCGCAATGTTTCTATGCGCTTAATTGCCACTTCTCTACCATCTTTCTCATTCATTCCTGCAAAAACGTGACCAAATGAGCCACTTCCTATGTTTTCTTTGTGGTACCAAAATGAATCCACTACCTCAGATTCTTGTTGCCTGGCAACCTTTGCTAGTTTGTTTTCATGTTTCTTGGAAACGGAAGCCCAAGGAATGACTAATGAAATTGTGTTGATGTCTATGGGCTTTGTAAGGAGATCTTTAAGTGGAGGGCAAGCCTCTGCTATATTCAGACATGACTCACCTGACGAATCATCATTTAGAGGATCAGTTCCATATGAAAGTAGAAGCTTAGCGATTTCACAATGAACAGTATTGTACATAGCCTTTTCGTCTGACATACCAAATTCTATTAAATTTCTACAGCAAAATCGTAGTGCTGTAATTGCAGAAGTACGACATTTCCTGGACTTCAAAAGGTCCTGTGCAAGAACTGTTTTCAAATGCGTTCGAGGGGATTTATTTTTACAGATAGCATTTAAAAGAGAAACGACAATTATCTCGGATCGAATGTGGTTATCCTCACAAGCCACATCCACTAAGGCTTTAGCAAGAACGTAGGATTCGGATTCGATTATCAAACTCATAACAGATTCATCGTGTTGGTCAACTGTCCAAGGATCAAGTCCCTTTTCGATAGCAGTTTTCCAAAATCGCTTTTGATCTTCTGAAACATCTGGATAAAAATGATTGGGATTTTTGACAAACACTTTGTTCTTTGCTGCAACGATAAATGACGAACGTCCTGATGAATCCACAACTTTTGGGTTTGCTCCAGCATCTATCAAGAGCTTCACAGCACTCCAGGTTTGGCACAGATGTAATGGAGTTTCCTCGTTTTCATTTCTAGCATTCAGCTTCGCTCCACATTTCAAAAGATATTGTAAGATTTTTTTGAAAAATGTCTCAAAAGTATGATCTGTTGTGATACTGCCGGTGTAATCTTGAGATGAAGTTAGAGCAAGTGATGCACAAAGGTGGAGTGGTGAGTTGAGATCGACATCAGGTTTGTTAACAATCTTTCCTTTTGCTACTTTCTCAGTTGTAAAAAATTGCAAAAGTTTCATTACCTCATGCAGCACATCGTTTCTTTCTTTCCTCTTGTCCAACTTTAGAGCATTGTGGAAAAGCTTAATTATTAAATGGAAAATAGATTCTCCACTTTGTGAAGTTTCTTCCACACTGAGACCATGTTTCACCAGAAATATGCAGACTTTTACCATTGTCTTGATCGCCGACAACAGATCAGCATCGTCCGTCCATAGACTCATACCATGATGTGCAGATAAACAAAACAGAAGAGGTGTTTGACCTTCATGATTTTTTAAGTTCGATAATATCACAAACCTTTCAAGCTGTTGACAATTTTTCATGACGGTCTCTTCTCTTACACCAAAAAACGGTAAAAGTGTTACATAGTGAAGAGCAGTATTTCCTTGTGAATCAACACTATTTGGATCGGCGCCTAATTCAAATAAGAGTCCAAGGGCTTTTACAACTTTATCATATTTGAATTCTTCTTGTAACATCGTGATGATGCTTTCCATTTTCTTTATATCAGCAATTTTGTCAGTAAAGTGACTTCTATTCAAGTTGGCTAGATTCAAAACAACATTGTAAGCTGGTTCATTTACAGGTGCAAAAAGAATTTTACAAAACATTAAGTTGATCGTTGCCTTTGCAAGCTCTTCTACTTTTACTCCATGTTTCATAAGCAGAACCAAGTTTTCTGGGATAAAGTCCTTCGTTGAAAGACCTGAATAAGATATATATTTTTCAATTACAAATGTAAACAAGCTAACGTTGCAATTGTCTTTTATGTACAGATATCGACTTTCTACCTTAGCAAGAAGATAAGAAAATGTCATTGGGCATTTCCAGGCATAAAACAGAGGAGTCCTGCCACAACGATCTATCTTATTAAGGGAATTGGTATCGCAAGCATCGATTAATGCCTGAACTACCTTTTCGCTGTTACTTTGTTGGACGGCATAAAACAAAGTAGTTTGACCATTATTATCAGTTTTATTGACATCTGTGCCAGATTCAATCAATGATCGAACCACATTTTCATTGTTACTTTTTTGGACGGCATAAAACAATGCAGTTTGGCCATTATCATTAGTTTTATTAACATCAACGCCAGATTTAATCAGTGCTCGAACCACTTTTTCGTTGTTAATTTGTTGGACGGCATAAAACAAAGCGGTTTGACCATTACTATCAGTTCTATTGACATCAGCACCAGATTCAATCAATACCCGAACGACATTCTCATTCTTACTTTGTTGTACGGCATAAATTAAAGGAGTTTTGCAATGACCATCAGTTGTATTGACATCAGCACCAGATTCAATTAATGCCCGAACCACATTTCCGTTATCACTTTGTTGTATGGCATAAAATAAAGCAGTTTTGCCATTAAAATAAGTTTTATTGACATCAGCACCACATTCAATCAATGCCCAAACCACATTTTCGTTATCACTTTGTTGTACGGCATAAAACAAAGCAGTTTGGCCATTACAATCAGTTTTATTGACATCAGCACCAGATTCAATCAATGCCCGAACCACATTTTCGCTGACACTTTGTTGGATGGCATAGACCAAAGCAGTTGTTGCATTATAATCAGTTTTATTGACTTCAGCACCAGATTCAATTAATGCCCGAACCACATTTTCGTTATCACTTTGTTGTATGGCATAAAATAAAGCAGTTTTGCCATTAAAATAAGTTTTATTGACATCAGCACCACATTCAATCAATGCCCAAACCACTTTTTCGTTGATACTTTCTTGTACGGCATAAAACAAAGCAGTTTGACCATTACTATCAGTTCTATTGACATCAGCACCAGATTTCATCAATGCCCGAACCACATTTTCGTTGGTTATTTTTCTGGCGGCATAAAACAAAGCAGTTTGACCATCGCTATCAGGTTTATTGACGTCAGCACCACATTCAGTCAATGCTTGAATGACATTTTCGTTGTAACTTTGCTTAACGGCATAAAACAGAGATGTTTGACCATTATTATCAGTTCTATTGACATCAGCACCAGATTCAATCAATGCCCGAATCACATTTCCGTTGTTCCTCTGTTCGATGGCATGGAATAAAGCAGTTTGATAATGTTTATCAGTTTTAGTGACATCAGCACCAGATTCAATCAATGCCCGGATCATATTATGGTTGTTACGTTGTTGAACGGCAGAGAACAAAGCATTTTTTCCATTATAATCAGTTTTATTGACATCAGCACCACATTCAATCAATGCCCGAACCAAATTTTCATTGTTAAGTTTTTGGACAGCATAAAATAAAGCAGTTCTGCCATCACTGTCAGTTTTATTGACATCAGCACCGGATTCAATCAATGTCCGAACCAAACTTTCATTGTTAAGTTTTTGGGCAGCATAATATAGAGCAGTTCTGCCATCACTATCAGTTTTATTGACATCAGCACCTGAATTAATCAATACTCGAACCACCTTTTCGTTATTGTGTTGGACAGTATAAAACAATGCCGTTCGACTATTACTATCAGGTTTATTGACATCAGCACCACATTCAATCAATGCCCGAACCACATTCTCGTTCATATTTTGTTGTACGGCATAAAACAAAGCAGTTTTCTTATCATAATCAGTTTTATTCACATCAGCACCAGAATCAATCAGTGCCCGAACCACATTTTCGTTATCACTTCGTTGTACAGCATCAAACAAAGCAGTTTGACCAAAATTATTAATTTTCTTGACATCAGCACTCAAATCAATTAAAGCGCGAACCACCTTTTCGTTGTTACTCTTTTGCACGGCATAAAACAAAGCAGTTTTGCCATCACTGTCAGTTCTATTGACTTTAACACCAGATACAATCAATAAAAGGACCATATTTTCGTTGCAACGTTGTTGAACGGCAAAAAACAAAGCAGTTCTGCCATCACTATCAGTTATATTAACATCAGCGCCAGATTCAATCAATGCCCGAACCACATTTCCGTTGTTACTTTGTTGTACGGCATAAAACAAAGCAGTTTTGCCAAGTAAATATTTTTTATTGACACCAGAACCAGATTTAATTAATTCCCGGACCACAACTTCGTTGTTACTTTGTTGTACGGCATGAAACAAAGCAGTTCGGTTAAAATTATCAGTTTTATTGACATCAGCACCAGATTTAATCAATGCCCGAACCACATTTTCGTTGTTACACTTTTTGGCAGCATAAAATAAAGCCGTTCCACCATCAATATCAGTTTTATTGACATCAGCACCAGAGTTAATCAAGGCACGTACTACCTTCTCGTTGTTAATAAGCTGCACGGCATAAAACAACGCAGTTTGGCCTTTATCATATGTTTTATTTACATCAACGCCATATCCAGTTAATGCACGAATCAAATTTTTATTTTTACATCTATGAGCGGCATAAAACAAAGGAGTTTTGCCATACATATCAGTTTTCTTGACATCAGCACCAGATTCAATTAATGTCCGAACCACATTTTCGTTGTTACTTTGACGAACGGCATTAAACAAAGCAGTTTGGCCATCACTATCAATTCTATCGACATCAGCACCATAATCAATTAATGCCCGAACCACTTTTTCGTTGTTACACTTTTTGGCAGCATAAAATAAAGCCGTTCCACCATCACTATCAGTTTTATTGACATCAGCACCACATTCGATCAATGCTCGAATCACATTTTCGTTGTCCGATTGTCCAACTGCGTAAAACAAAGCAGTTTTGCCATCATGATAGGTTTCATTGACATCAGCGCCAGATTTAATTAATGCCCGGACCACATTTTTATTTTTACATCTTTGAGCGGCATAAAACAAAGCAGTCTGACCATAAATATCCGTTTTACTGACATCAGCACCAGATTCAATCAATATCAAAACCCCATTTTCGTTGTTGCTTTGTTCTACAGCATAAAATAAAGGAGTTTTTCCATTACTTTCAGTTTTATTTACATTGGCACCAGATTCAATCAATGCCCGAACCACATTCTCGTTATTTTGTTTAGCAGCAAAAAACAAAGCGGTTTTGCCGATTAAATCAGTCTTATTCACCTCAGCACCAGATCCAATCAATGTACGAATTGTATTTTCGTTGTTACTTTGTTGTACGGCATATAACAAAGCAGTTGTTCCACAAAAATCGGTTTTATTGACATCAGCACCGGATTCAATCAACATGAGAACTACATTTCGGTTGTTACTTTTTAGAACAGCATAAAACAAAGCAGTTATGCCATCATCATTACTCTTATTCACATCAACCCCAGATTCAATCAATGCCCGAACTACAATTTCGTTGTTACTTTGTTGTACGGCATAAAACAAAGCAGTCTCACTATCACTGTCGGTTTTATTGACATCAGCACCAGATTCAATCAATGTCCGAACCACATTTTCGTTATTACTTTGTTGTACGGCATAAAACAAAGCAGTTTTCCCATTATAATCAGTTCTATTGACATCAGCACCAGATTCAATCAATGCCCGAACCACATTCTCGTTCTTTTTTTGTTGAACGGCATAAAACAAAGCAGTTTGACCATTACTATCAGTTCTATTGACATCATCACATGATTCAATCAATGCCCGAACCACATTCTCGTTCATATTTTGTTGTATGGCATAAAACAAAGCAGTTTGACCATTACTATCAATTCTATTGACATCAGCACCAGATTCAATCAATGCCCGAACCATATTCTCGTCCATATTTTGTTGTACGGCATAAAACAAGGCAGGTTGACCATTACTATCAGTTCTATTGACATCAGCACCAGATTCAATCAATGCCCGAACCACATTCTCGTTCATAATTTGTTGAACGGCATAAAACAAAGCAGTTTGACCATTACTATCAGTTCTATTGACATCAGCACCAGAATCAATCAATGCCCGAACCACACTCTCGTTCATATTTTGTTGTACGGCATAAAACAAAGCAGTTTGACCATTACTATCAGTTCTATTGACATCATCACATGATTCAATTAATGCCCGAACCACATTCTCGTTCATATTTTGTTGAACGGCATAAAACAAAGCAGTTTGACCATTACTATCAATTCTATTGACATCAGCACCAGATTCAATCAATGCCCGAACCACATTGTCGTTCATATTTTGTTGTACGGCATAAAACAAAGCAGTTTGACCATTACTATCAGTTTTATTGACATCAGCACAAGATTCAATCAATGCCAGAACCACATTATCGTCCATATTTTGTTGTACAGCATTAAACAAAGCAGTTTCACCATTACTATCAGTTCTATTGACATCAGCACCAGTCGCATATTCAACCACTGCCAGAACCACATTTACAGTTTCTTCAAGAAGTCTGCTTAAAATCGCCACTGCCATTATCAGTTTATGAACTTACTAGATTTGCCCTAACGGATAATACAAATAATGAGCTTGTATTGAGGTTGTGTTCTTCCTTGTGATCTTTTCGGATGTTTATATTTCTTAATCAAGATCCTGTTTATTACTTTTAATGCCTTAAATAAAATCAATGATTGCACTTGTATACATGAAGACATAATTGATCTTGATGTACCTGATACACTACACAACTTTGTTCTCTTTGGTGCGACAACTGTAAAAATCAAAGAAATTAAACCAATGCACAATCCATCTTGACTTAATGTTTGCTCCTAACATAAGCAGTAAACTCACTGATGAGATTGCAGTTGTAAGGATGTATTCAGCTATCCAGTCTCCTTGTAACCCAGAACTGATACAGCAATTGGTTTCAAGAAGAAAGTGAAATCTTTGTGAGAAGGCTGGATGTTGCTTTTCTTTTTTCAAACTGTAGAAGCTGATCTCTGTTCCCTTAAAATTTTTGAATAAAAAGAAAAGATGAAGTCGGTTCATACATGCATTTTTTATCCAAATTATTGTTTGTTACATAGAGGATATTACATGGGCGCGCGGAGATACGAATTTTATCTTCGAGTGTTCAACTTACTTGATATCTCACGAGTGAGCGCAGCGAATGAATTTTTTTAGGTCATTCTCATTTTTTGAATTTTTCTAGTTTGACATTGGAATGGTTTGGTAAATATCGTAAGCGAGTTCGAAAAATACGGAAAAAAATACCTGTGAAAAGGTTATTTTGTCGCTTTTCTATTTTTCTATATAATTACTTTCTCTAATTTTCCTAGCATCGAACGCTACATTCAGTTATTTTATCGCTCAACCGACGTGTTACCACGAAAGGGCAGAAGACCAAAAGGGCGGTACAGTGTTAGGAATTGTATAACACAGGATCCCCGTAAAGAACATTCTAGTAATTAAGGAGAGAATAATCCATAACAGTCCAGAATACACTATTTAAAAAAGCGTTGTCAGTCGGAGATCTGAAATCTGGAATCTGAGGCCGAAATGAATTGTGGGATGCGAGTTGTGAACTGTGAATTTAAACAGTGTTTGTTTTTAATTAGTAGTTCGCAACAAGTTGCTTGTAATATGCGAACATGTCACCACCTTTCAGCGATAACTTGAGCTGGCAAATTGTTTGGCTTATTGTACTTTTAGGTCACTCAGTGAATGAAATTGCTCAACACCTTTGCATATCAGACCGCTCGAATAAGAGAATTGTTTGTAAGTTCCGCGCGATTGCAGATGTGAAACCTTTGAAAATAGGGCGTCCAGTGGATTCAGTGGCTTTCACTGACAATGAGCAACTCGTGCTGATAGAAGCAATTCTAGAACATCCTGATAAAGAATAATCTGAGATAGCAAGAGATATGAGCGAGGTAATGGTAACTCGTATGCTTAGTATTCTTCAATACACTGTAATTTGAAACTAGAGGAACGGAATTACGCAGAACAATTATCCTATAAATTCTATTAATTACTTTGAATTCTAGTGCTTTAGTGCTTTATTCAAGACTTTATATTTATTCTTCATTTATAGTAAGCTCTATTTAATGAAAATTATTGTTTACTTAGCTGAAAACCATTGCTGTACAGCAGCAGACTCGTACCCAGTCGTTACTCCATCATTTTCTTTTTCTCTACGCTCGAAGTAGCCTCCTTTGCAGGCGTTCTTAGCGGGCGGTCCTAATACTCCCGTCCCCACTAACGCCTGCTCAAAGACCCTAGACAACCAATGGAATTGGGTAGGCGAGGGTGTTGGGAGAAATGATGAACTATCGACATCATTTCATATGTTGTTTGCATCATCCCACTATAATCCTCGAAACATGTGCCCTCATGAACATAATATGATCATGAGGGCTAGAAGACCTCATGGCCTTCATGGCTTCAATACTGCAGATAATAATGTAATACTGGGGGAAAATGAAAATGAGAATAACACAAGAAACTAAGAAAATAATCAATATTGCAGTAACTCAGGATTCTTCCACTCCTTGTTCCTGCAGCAAAAAATGAAGTATGATGCTCTAATTGCAATGCTCATTATCATTTTGATTATGAATGATTGATTATTATCATCAAAATCAAGGTTTTCTAACATTTCGAGAAAACTTGCAGAATCATTAGCAAAAACACAAAGTGCACTGACGGATAAGTTTATGAAGATTACATTTTTAAATTCCTTAAATAAACTTTTTATACACTCTTTATACTTCATCTTTCTACGACAAATGTTACTTTGTAGGTTTGACTCGTGACCTACTGTTAGTTCTAGGACGTACAGACTATCATTATTAGTAGACATTAAGAGATCAGGGCGGTAATCATCACCAGTCAGAGCTGATGGGCTCTTGAAATTAGGCAGATAGTTCAACATAGAGGGACGCTCCAGCGACAGATTGTAAGGTTTTCGCAAGAAAAAGGAGGATGGAATCGTGTCTCCAAGTAGAACGACCTTGCTCAAGATACATTTTACAACCGGCGATCACGTGCAGAAGAGATTCAGGTTGAAGGCATAAAGAGCAGTCTGAAGATGGCTAGAGGCACCATTTTGCCAGTGGGTAAGGTGTTGCTGATGTATCTTGAACCCAAGTCTTTGATATATCTGCGACAGTAAAGTGCCATGAGATTTTTGAGAGAACATACCGGTTGTAGAGTAGAAGTTTATTCTTTGGATGCAAAGGCGTTTAGTCAATTTCAGACATCAAATCTTTAAATGTAGTAATTAGTTCAGATTTATGTTTTTCATTAGACATTTCGAAGTCAAAATGTCTTCCCAGGTAACAAAAAGAGTCATTAATTTTAACAGAGATTTACTACAACTCGAGTTCGAGATCGAGTTGAGGATCGAGTTTCTGCTTGGTGCCGAAGTTTGGAATCAACTAGGAAAGAATAGCTTGAAAATCATAATATTATTGTTATAACGTCAAAGAAATGTATAAGACTTAAGGACGTTCGCGGCCATTGCTCGCGCGCTTCTGTACTGCGCAGGTTCGCGCGCGCTCTAGAAACCGGGAGTAAAAAGCCCGAAATTTTATTATCAGATTTAATTTTTTAGGCTTAAACTATAGCCACAATGATTTTTTGAACTTTCCCCAATATTTAGCGTGATTTTTCTTTGAGAGCCAAAAGATCTTTTGAAAGAAGCGATACTTTTATTAGTCTCCTCTCGGAATTCAAAATGGCGGCATAATTTTCAAATTTTACCGCTAATTATCTCGGAAACGAGCACGGTGACCCCCACTTTAATTCGTCTTAAAATGAAGAT
>JANTNT010022564.1:0-13121 GCA_024752375.1 Entacmaea quadricolor | reverse complement strand
TTAATTGTATATGTTGTAATTACTGTATTTACCTTGTTTTGAGGGCCGTATCTTAAATAACTGTAAATGGTTAATGCATTTTCCCTCTTTAAATAAAGTTCATTGTATTGTATTGTATTGTATTGTATGTATAAGGTGCACCATTTTCAACTTTTCAGAATTTTCAGAAAATTATCCCAAAGTTAGGGGTGTGCCTTATAAGTGAGTTTTTCAAAAAAAATTTTTGGAAAAACTTGTGATCTCTACAAAAAATAACAAAAAACAACAATGCCATATTTACTTCAGTACAGACTGTCTTAGCACATAATTTAACTTCATTTTTGGCCTTAAAATCTAGTACTTTTTAGGGAGCAGTCATTAATTACTGGGGGATCAGTAAATTTAGGGGGAGGGCTAAGTTTTTTGGACTCAGTTTTTGGGGAGGGCTACAATTTTTTGGGCCCACATTTGGGGGTTGGTCATAATTTTTGGGCTTGGATTTGGGGAGGGCCAAGATTTTTTGGGCTGATGTTTGAGAAATTTTACTGGTCCTCCCCCCCAGTAATTAATGATCGCTCCCTTATATCACTAGTGTATAAGTTCTAGATAGGCTTCTAAAGTTGATATAGACCCTATGCATAAAGCCCAAAACAAAGCTGTGGTCAAGAAATGCTTTTTTCTGAACTTATTGAAAAAAATCATGGAAATGATTTGAAAGAGCATGCTAAAATTAGCAATCAAGCAAAATTTCATTTCCGTAACCCTAAAATCTTAAAATTTACAGCAATTTTAAATTAGAAGGCCTGACCAGCCTTGCTTTCATGTTTTTCATACATTTAAAATGCTTATAACTCCACAACGATTTAACTAAATATTTTGAAACTTTGCAAAAAATACCATTTTACTTGTGTTCTTTTGGTTAGTTAAATTTTTTTATTAAAGATAACAATTAAATCCAATATTTTATGCAAATGAGTTTTACGTCATTATGCATAGGGTCTATTCTAGGATATTTATGAAGTTTTAAGGTGTGCCTTATAAGTGAGATTTTGGTTTCAACTTTCGGTGGTCAAGTAGGAGTTCAATAACTTGCCTAAATTGGGGGTGTGTGAGGTGCATCTTATACGTGAGGAAATATGGTAAATAAATTTTTCCTTTTTTTATATCTTTGACATTTACTTACATAAACATAGTCATGCACATTAAACATTTTTCCCTTCAATTTCCATGTTGTTGAATATTTACCTTAATCCATTGTGTCCTTAAGGTAATGCATGCACGCATTCACACACATCACTTCTGCACACATGAAATTCAACATTTTTATTGATTGGGCTACCTGTGGTAAGACCTTTTCAGGCTGTTTTGATATTCAACAACAAATATCTGGAAATCTAATTCAGTGACCTACCCTTATTTTTCTACAGTAAGTCTAGTTAAACTAAAGCTAGACAATATCAAAAAATGAAGACATGATTTTGGGATAGATTTTTAGTAAATCCACAAAGTGTTCAAAAACAGGATCATAAAGGAAAGTCAAAATCTACTGTTTTCAAAGTTTTGGCTTTGAAAACTTATTCTTCTAAACAACTAAAATGACAAATTTCAGGTTTTTCATTATATTGCATTAACATACATGTATGTATGTATCATTTGAAATCATTGCTTCTATTATTACCGACCGATATGGACTGAAAGAGCTTGTAATGCAATTATACTATTTTGCTTGGCTGAAAGCCCTATCTTTCAAAAATAATATCTTCTCAACGAATTCGGTGACCCCCATTTTTATTTTTCTACTCTAGCACTCAAAATACACATTTGTGCCAAGTTTTAAAAAAAAATTATGGACAAAATTTTGCATGATCACATTACCTTAAACAATTTATAACTAATATTATTTTGATATTCCATAACAGACAATAGAGCTAGAAAAACAAGCTAAAATGCATCTTGAAGAAACTCTGAGGTTATCAATTGATGAGAAGGAGGATATCATAAAAGCTCTGCAAACTCAGGTGTGTCTTCACTGTGTGATTGTCTTGTGTGTGAAGTATTTGACCATGTGGTGTGACCATAGTGTCATACTCAGTGGTGTGACCATGGTGTCATAGTGTCATACTCAATGGTGTAACCAAGGTGTCTCATACCCAGTTAATGGTGTGACTATGGAGTCACATACTCAGTGGTGTGACCAAGGTGTCTCATACTTAGTTGGTGTGACTATGGTGTCACATACTCAGTGGTGTGACCAAGGTGTCTCATACTTAGTTGGTGTGACTATGGTGTCACATACTCAATGGTGTGACTATGGTGTCACATACTCAATGGTGTGACCATGATGTCTCATACTTAAATGATGGTGTGACTATGGTGTACTCAATGGTGTAACCATGATGTCTCACACTCAATGGTGTGACTATGGTGTCATATACCCCCGTGTGAACATTTACTCTGATGATGTCATGCTGTAGCATGATGGTAATGTTGATTTACTTTGATAAGTTCTTCATCTCTTTGGTTTCAAATAATCTGGCAAATATATTACATATTATATAAATATAATACAGAGTAACTATAATATCTGTATATACATGTACAGTAAGAGTACTTGGTACATTTATTGTCATATTCAGGACTTGAAGCAACAGCCATTTGGTCACCAGAAATGATAACCAATCGAGTAATTCACCAAATACATATCATATAGCTTGAGAACTAATGAACCAATCCATATAACCAAACCACTTTCAGGTAGAAATGCTATGTACAACTAGAATATTTACATTTGATTTTCTTAAATGTTGTGTAGAATTTGTTACTCAAGCAACATGGAAGACTCCCATCTGATTCATCTGATCACATTGCCACTGACTCTGGTCTTGGTTAGTATAAATTTGTACACAATCATATTTGATTGATTGATTGATTGATTGATTGATTGATTGATTGATTGATTGATTAAAATAAAAATTAACACTAAAAGCCAACATTTTGAAGCCACCATGACTTTATTATCAAGAACTAAAATTAACTGGCATATTATGTGAATGAATATCTACAAAAAAAAACAATAGCTACAGTGTGAAATGCAACAGAACATTAAACAAACACTTTGGCACAGATAGAATCCAAATGTGTGTTATGTTTTGGTTTTTGTTGTATTGATTGATTGATTAATTAATTAATACGTTGTTTATTTATTTGTTTATTTATTTATTTATTGTAAGCCTTATGAAAAAGTGAAATGAATAGAATAAATTGAAGGGGTACTAGTAATTGTTTGACTTAAAGTGCACACTCGAAATTTTTTATTTTTTGGAATTGCAAATTCAAGAAAACAGCACATTTCATGAGTTATGACTGCTTATTTAGAGCCCTTCCCTTGGACTGTAAAAAAGCTCAACTTATCCTCACATGTAAAAAAAACAAATCTCTTTTAATAATATTTATACTTGCATTTGAGAGTAGCAGATTATGTTAATATCTCCTAGTTAACTCACACACACACACACACACACACACTACCACTACATTAGAATATTCCATACATACAACACTCAAACTCACATGTTGATTTTTACGGAGGGAGGAAAACCAGAGAACCCGGAGAAAAACTCTCGAGGCAAGGGAGAGAACCAACGCATCAAACAAACTCAATTCACATGTGAAACTCAATTCACATGTAAGTTAAAATTATCAAGAAATGGATTGTTACCTTGTAAGATAGAATGGTATATTGCAGTTTACAAAGGAAATGTATCTATTATTGCTGATTTAAAAGAAATTTTAGCAATATATATAAAATAAATAAAATTAATCATCTGTGTAGTTTCAGGTTCACAAAGTGATGAAGAGAAAATCGAACGGCAAAAGCTTGTGGACAGGGTATGTGCCTGATTGGCATACTGTAGTTTATTCACTGAAAATACCATTTAAAAACCACTTTTTTCTGTGCTAGGTGGGTGGTGAATTTTTCCCTAGCCAAGCAGCATGTTTACAATGACTGGCTCTCTTGTTCAGACTTATTTTGTAACCTAAATCATTAAAGAGAATTTCAGAAATAATATTGAGTGAAAAAAGTCAAACTCATGATTGAGCAGAAACTCATCAGCGATCTATCCATTACCTGCCAGAAATCTAACTTTTTAACCATGAAGCAAGGGATGGACATTTTGCCCAACACTCCTTCGAATGCTTAATCTTTCGCTTAGCTGGTAATTATGTGATAAATATCTTTTTAGATTGATGGTTTACAAAAAGAGTTAGATAGTGCAAAGGTACAGTGTTATTGTTTAAAATAATTATTATGATAGTGATTTGCCCATAAAATTATGATGTCAAGGTTTGTTTATAAGGAAGACAATCCTTAAGTATAGAAATTTGAACTGAATCTGTTCTGCAGTGGAAAGTTTACAAATTGGCTTTAAATCATTGCAGGAAAACTCCAGCACTCAGGAACAAACCAACTCACAACAACTGAAAGACGCCAAAGCTCTTATCCTCAGACTGGAACAAGAGAAACAAGTCGCCATCCAAGATA
Source organism: Entacmaea quadricolor (assembly GCA_024752375.1). Classification (NCBI taxonomy): domain Eukaryota; kingdom Metazoa; phylum Cnidaria; class Anthozoa; order Actiniaria; family Actiniidae; genus Entacmaea; species Entacmaea quadricolor. Next base: position 8,599 of record JANTNT010022564.1, on the reverse strand, counting down.
TGATGTCGAATCTCCAGATAGCACTGAAAGACAAGGATGAAGCTGTTGCCGAGAACAACAAGGTCAAACAGATCCTACAAGAACGAGAAGCTAACATCGAGGAAATGGCTAAAGAAAAGGACGATTTCTTCCATAAAATGGAGAAAGCTCTGGAAGAATCGGAGAAAAGAAGACAAGTAGCTGAGTTAAAGAAAGATAGGGAAATGGAGGAGTTAAAAGCAGAGTTTGAACAAACTAGAGCTGCAGAGGAAGGCGAAAGAAAGGCTTTAATGGAAGAACTAAAACGTGACAAGGCAGAAGTTGTTGCCCTCATGCAGAAAGATAAGGATAGTAAGTTGGAAGAAATGATGGCCATCAAGGACAGAGAGCAACAAGAAGCTCTATCTAGGAAAGAGAAAGAACTGGATGCCATTGTAGCGAAAAAGGAAGAGCAAATGAGAGTTGTGTATGAGGAAAAGGTAAGCTTGTGTTTTATTAATCTTTGTTGTTTTATCGTAATAGTATTTGCATCATGATTGTCATTTTGAAACCATATGAAATCCTGAGGCGGATCCAGGACTTAGAGAAAGGGGCCATCTGTGACTAATCAGAATATGTCTTGGGGTGAGAGAGAAGGAGAAAAAGTAAAGAATAAAAGAATGAAAGAAAAAAACTCTGAAATCACAAAACCAGGATTACCAAAACCTATAGTTCCAAGTGCTTACAAATATTTCACGTCTCTAACCAGATAGTGGTAAAAAGACGGTATCTTTATATTTGGGCTCGTAAATTTTCACAGTGACAAACGTCATACTAGATGTAACTGCAACAGCAAGACTATTGCCAGGTTGTCTGTTTTCCTGTTTAAATACCCCTTTTGTCTTGTTGTTTGATTGACTGTTTGTATACCTTGTTGTCAGTATGTCTGTCTGTCATTCACTTATCCAGTCGTGTTTATGAAACATCTCTTAACTTTGTGTATTGATAACTGTCAAATCCTTTTTGTTAGGTCCGTGAGATTGAGATAGCTGTGGACGAAAAAGAACTTCAAAAAGAAGCAGCACTCAAAGAGAAAGAAAAAGAAATACAACAGCTGAGGAGCCTGAACGAGGATTTAAAAAAACTAATGGAAGGCAATAATGGTACGCAATGTTAACATGGATTGTTTTGTGTTTGAAAACTTTAACTCTCTCTACGTGTTATATAGAAATGAAAGTTAAGTGAATGCTTTCGGTGTGTGTATAGTTTCCTTTTTTGCAACGCTTCATCCTGTTGGATCGGACAAACACTAAACCCAGTGCAACAAAAGACAAATGCAGAGAAAAGAAGATATTAAAGCTATTGTTTTTAGAGGAACCAATCAGATGACGTTGGAAAATTAGTGAAGTCTTACTGTAACTATAAGTACGGTACCTTGACTCTTAAATGGCTTCCGCTCTGAACACAATGCTTGAATACGAAAGCCATTTATGAGTCAATGTTACTTTTAATCATGTATTTTACATAATGTAGACACTTCATCTGCCTAGATTAGCACTTAAGCTATTTGCAGATGAAAGTGTCAACCAAATATGAAACTTTCAAAAATACAATAAACCAGTCAGTCAGTCAGTCAGTCGCGGTACCGTTCGTGAAGTCTTACTGTTGCTATAAGTACAGTACCATGACTGTTAAATGGCTTCCGCTCTGAACACAGTGCTTGAATACGAAAGCCATTTAACAGCCACGGTACCGTTCTTTTTCCACTCGTACGAAAGCTGCTATTTGACTCAGTCAGTGGAGCGTCTGTCTGTCTGTAGTGTTGGCGGTTTTTGGTTTCTTGATTATAGAATTCCCACACACCACTCAGCGTCTTGATTATCTTAGAAGTTGTTCTGCAAATGTTTAAACGTTCATGGCGATTCTGATTCTAAGAGCGAAATTCATTGTTTGTAAAAATTAACGTTTCCTACTCATTTCCTTTTTTTTTGAAAAAGAAAGTTTGTACACTAAAAATGCGAAAAATGTACTATAGTTTACAATGTTTAGTAAAATTTCTATTTTGTTTGTTTCTATTAGATACGGCAACTCGATTGACTGAAATGCAACAAAAGATTGAGCAAGAGCAGGTACGTGATACGTGAAGTAGTTTAATACTCGTTAATTTAACTAGTCTCCTTCAAAACCCATTATTATATAGGGATATGTCATTAGACACTTCTAACCAAGGACATTACTGATTTTACTGATTTAGCGCGCTGTTTTGGTTTTCTTTCTTTCTTTCTTTCTTTCTTTCTTTCTTTCTTTCTTTCTTTCTTTTTTGCTATTTTACGTATAGCCACCGGTAGCCTAAGCTTTGTTTATATGCCTTTCTTACGGGTTTATTAATCACAGCTTTTGTGTAAAGAAATCCTCCCTTACTAAATGATTAACTAAACCTTTTCATGTGCATTTGTACATCGCTTTTGTTACTGTTTCACTGCAACCAGGCTTCAATCAAGATGAAGACCCAACTTCTGCCTTGTCACGACATCTCTTTTGATTTGAGAAGATTTTAGCTTAGCTTGGGCTGCCTGTGGTATAGATCGAACTCAAAAGACTTGATTTTAAAGGATGAAAAGTTAAAATCCACTAAATTTCATTAACTTTTTTCCACTGAATCTATGTTTTGTCTTTCACAGGACAAGATGAAAGAGCTTGTACAACAGCATAACAATCTTTTGAAAGACAAGCAAGAAGACCATCAAAAAACGATCAGCAAACTTAAAAAATCCCACCAAAACAAGATCAATGAACTTTCCGAAAATATCAAGAAAGCCGAAGTCAAGATCGCCGAACTTGAAAAACAACGAAAAACCGACGAACAAAGACATAGCAAAGAGATGACTGAAAAATCGAAGGAGTTTGAAAGCGAAAAGCAATCAGAATTGGCGAGGTTGTCCAAGCGAATGGAGAGTAAGACAAACGAAATGAAAAAAATGGTCAAAGAAATCAGAGGAAAGTTATCTGAAAAGGAAGAGCAGGCAAAGAACTTGGAAGAAAAAATGAAATCTTTTGAAGAAAATGTTAGTTCTGAGAAAGCTGATAGGGAAAAGAAGTTTGGTGCTGAGCTTGAAACAATGAAAAAAGCTGTGGAAGAATTGCGTAAAGGAATAAAGGAGAAGGAGCTTTCGATGACAGCAATGGAAGAAAGTAAGACAAACGAAATCATTAGTTTAGCGAAGGATTACGACAATAGACTCAAGGAGAAAGACAGGGAAATTGTCGATTATAAAGGGAAATTTACCGAGAAGGATTACTACGCTAAAGAATTAGAGAAAAAGCTACGTGAACTTAAAGAACAGAAAGACAAGGAGCTGGAAATAACGAAAAAAGAGGCTGAAATAAAAGTGAAAGCGGTTGCCGAGCAGTACAGTTGTAGCAAGAAAGAAGAACTTAAAGTAATGCAATGTGAACAAGAAAGAAGTAAACAAGAAGTGATGTTGAAGTTCGAAGAGACTGAACGTATTAACATTGAACTAAAGAAATCTCTAGAAGCATCTTGTGAAAGAGAGACGTGTCTACAAGCAGAAATCAAAGAGTTAAAAAAGAAATACAAGGAATTAGAAGGAAAGTTTCAAAATGACATGCAGAAGTATAAAGAAGAAAAGCTTATCATGGAAGAAAAATATATGAAAGAGTATGAAAATCTTAAGAAAAACTCCGACAAGAATTTAGAAGATCAAAAGAAAGTTTTCCAAGAAGCTTTGCAGAAACTCAAAGAGGAGAAAAGCAGTTTAGAAGAAAAAATAAAGACTGTAGAGAAAGAGAACAAAGATAAATTTGAAAGTAGTGTTAGCGCTCTGAAAGAAGAAAAGCTGATTGTAGAAGAGAAAAGGATACTTGAAATAGAGAAAATACGCGCACAACTCGAAGGCAAAGTAAACGAAAAAGAAAAAGAAATCGAGACAAGAGATAATGAACTAAGGGACTTAAAAAAGAAATACGATGATATGGGAAAAGAGTTTGCGTTAGAGAAAGATAACAACCAAAAGAGTCTGAAAGAACTCGAGAATAGTGTTACTTTGAGGGATCAAAAATTAGGCAAACAAAAAGAACAACTAAAGCAGATTATGGAAAAAGCAAAACAAAAGGAAGAAGAACTTAGAAAAGAAATTGGAAAAAAAGAACAAGAAGGGAAAGATAGGTTTTCTGAAGTTGAGCATTCGTACCAACAAAAGTTTCGTGAGAAAGATGAAGAATTAAGAACAAAAATGACAGAATTAGCTCAGCTTCAAGAGGTGAATGTTGAAGACATTACTCAGAATATGAGTCTTATGCACAAAGATCAGTTGGCGATGGTAGAGGAGCGACATAGAGCAGAAATTGCTGAACAAAATCTTGGTTGGGAGAAAAAGGTGACGAGTGTGAGAAAAGAGGGGGAAAAAATGACTGAATCAATCATTACTGAGGCAAAGGAAAAGGAAGAAAATTTGCTTAAAGAAATCGAAAACTTGAAAAATGAGCTCAAAAATAGAGAAAAATCTTATTCACAAAGCAAAGAAGAGGAACAAGTCCAAATGAATAGCTTGAACGAAGAAAAGGATTCCTTGGAGAAAAAGGTAAGAGAATTGAACGATGAGACTAAACATTTAAAGAATAAAGTGACAAGTATACACAATGAAATGGATTCTAGGATAATGGAAATGGTTGAGAATCATAGAGTTGAGGTTGAAGAACTCAGAACTGATTCTGATAAGCGATTGGAAGAACTGATTCAACAACACGAAAATGAACTGAAAACTCAAGAGACTCGAGCAAACGACGAAAAAAATTTGTCTGAGAAACAAGTTTTGGAATTTCTGGAAAGCCATAAACAAGAAACTGAGGAAATAAGAGAAAGTTTTGAAAATAAGATTGAGGAGATGGTTTCAACGCATAGGAAAGAGCTGACCCACATTAAAGACATCCACGACAAGCAGCTTTTAGAAATGGAAAAGTTGAAGAAACACCATGAACTACAGTTAAATGACCTTAGACAGCGTCACAGCAAAGAAACTGAGGACTTGAGGACAGCTTTGCAGAAGAGTAAAGAAAATTTGAGTGACAGCGAGAAAAAGATTCAAGAAAACATTGAGGTGTTAAAAAAGAAGCACTACGAAGAAACCGAGAAGCTAAAGAAAGCAAGAAAAGATGAACTAACTGGCTATGTTGATCAGGAAAACGCATTGAAGCAAAAGATTCAAAATGTGGAGCAAGCCCATGCACAGAAGGTCGAAGAGTTGGAAAATTCTTTAAAAAAAGAAAATGCAAAACTCGTAGAAGCTCATCAACAGCTTAAGAAACTCAAAGAAGAACATTCCAAGGAATTAATGGAAGAAAAGAAATCCATCGAGCAAAAGTTTGCTGAATCTGTTAATAAAGATATGATGAGTCTGAAAGAACAACATCAGAAGGAATCGGATCAATTTAGTAAAGAAGTGGAAGAAAATAAAAAGAAACTTGTGGAAGAGGTCACTCTTTTGAAGGAGGAAATCCAACGAGTAACTAAAGAACACATGGAAGCTATTTCTGAAAAAGACAAACAGCAACAAGAAAAGCAAGTTTTATTTACTGAAACAGAAAATAATTTAAAAGAAAAGCTGCAGGAAGTGGAACAATCTTATATGAAGAAAGTTGAGGATCTTAAGAAACAAAATGCGGAACTAAAAGCTAAATTCGAGGCAGAAACAAAACAGTTTAAGGTCAGACTTGAGAAGACTGAAAAAGAATCCCAACAGATGACGAATTCGAGAGCGGCAGATATGGAAAATAAGATCAAGACTTCAAAGGAAAAGTACGAGAGAGAACTGAAAAAGAGGGACGAAGAATGGAAAAACAAACAAAGTGAAGTCGAGAAAAGATATTCAGCACAGATTGAAAACCTACTCGCTCAACATCGAGATGAGATTGACCAGATTAAGCAAGCAAACGAATCTGATTTGAATGAAATAAAATCTTTGAAACAAAGACAAATCGAAGAAATTGAAGAAGCCGCCAAGTCTAGAGCTGTTGAACTGGAAACAAGCATGTCTGAGATGCAAGTGAAATTTAAAAAAGCGAAGGATAAGATTAAAGCTGTGAATGCTAGAAACGAGGAACAGGCTAAAAAGTTAAAGCAAGTTCAGGAGGATTCTCATAATGAAGAGAATACTTTACGAGAAAAAATCAAATCTTTGGATCAAGAAATGCTGGAAACAACTGATAGGTTTAACAAACAGCTCAGGGAAGCCAACGAAAGACAAGAAGAATTAAAATTACAAATCCTTGCTGGGGACAGTAATAATCAAGCTATTGATAAGAAACTTGCCGAGCTGGCGAAAGAGAAACAACACGTGGTTGATACTGCAGCAAATGTTGAGAAAGATCTGAAGAAACAAGTGCATTATTTGAAGTCTGAACTTGAAAGAAAAACTCAGTTGGCTGAAGACGAGATGAAGCAGAAAGAACAAGAGTACGAGGAAAAAATAAGAACCATTGAAAAGGAAAAGGAAAAGGCCCTGGAAAAGCAAGCTGAAGATATGCAAAAGCAAAACCGAGCTAGAGTGACTGAATTAAAGAAGAAAGCTGAAGCTAAGATTAGCTCTGTCAAGGAACAGTTGGCAAAACAACTCGAAGACAAGGTTAACAAGATTAAACAGTTGAAGGAAGCAGATGTCCAGGCGAAGATTCATTTGGAGGAACTAAAACAAGAACATGTAAGAGAGATGGAAGCTTTAAAAGAGGAGTTTAGTTTAAAGCTGCAAGAAGAGAAACACACAAATGAGATCAATGCAGGGGAAAAAGAAAAGGAGTTAAAACAAAGAATAAACGAAATGGAAACGAAAGAAAAAGAGATGGGACAGAAAATAGAACTTCTTATTGTTGAAAAAATGGACGCTTTGCACGAACAAGAAGACGCCATGAAAGAAGAACATTTTACGGAGACTGAACAACTTAGAAAAGAGTTAGAGGCGAAATTAGAAAACGCCGAAAAACTATTTAAAGCTAAACTAGAGGACAAAGAATTCGATCATAATTCGAAAGTAAAACAATTAGTACGAGAATTTCAAATGAAATTTGCCGAGAAAGATCGGGAGTTGCAGGATACCATGAGTAATGCTGTTGATGCTAGTCAACGGGAAGAGAGAAAAATAATTGATAAATATGAAGAGGAAATTCGAGAATATAGAAAAGAGCTAAAAATGAGGGAGGAGGAAATGGTAGCGTACAGAAACGAGACTGATCAACGTCTGATTGAACTGGAAGCAGAGAAAGATGATTTGAAGAAGAAGAAGGAAGAGGAAATCCAAGTTGCCGAGCAAGACTATCATGCCAAGATACAAGAAATGGTAAAGAAACATGAGGCGGACATGGAAAATCTAAATCAAGAACACAGACAAAAACTAGAAGAGATGACTGAGCGACATAAATTAGAATACAAATCGTTATCGAATGACCAGAAATCTGAGGTAGCGGCAGTAGAAAAGAAACTCAAGACACAAATGAAGAAAAACCAAAATGAGATGAAAAAATTATTAAACCAAAAGGAAGCCCTTCTTCAAGCTCAGAGTGCTGTCATGTTGGAAAGTGAACCAGGACAACTTGAGAGAGCTAGTTCTGCATCATCTCTTAATGTAAGTGAGCTGGGTAATAGATGTCTTGAAGAACAGCAGGAGAACGAACGAAAAGCACTCATACGTGGTCCGTCCCTACGCTGTTTCTCGTAGTACGCAGCCCCGCTTCACTTAACTCTTTTCACTTTATAATCACATTTTATCACTTGTTGCATTTCTGTTTTAAGTCCCATTCAAAAAAGAACGCAAGTCAAGCAGATTTGAATTTACGTCTCGTTTTAACGCCAACTTGCGATGACTTGCGGTAGTTTGCGGTGACTTGAGGTAGCTTGTGATGACTTGCTTTCAACTTCCTAACATTTCTTCGCAAGTTGCGTCTCGTTTGAACGGTACGGACCCAAGTTGTCACAACTAAACTTGCCTTGACTTGAGTTCTCGTATCAACGGGGCTTTATTAAGGCAGCGGTTTAAGAATAGGTTCACATGGAAACTGCCCGTTACCTATCAAATAACTATCCATTCACCGCAGTGCTTGAAACGACACAGCGTAGCACGATTCTCACTCATGCGAAATCTTTTTGTTCAACAACTTTTTTTTTATAACAAGAGGATAAATATCAATTATTCACCCTCAATTATCTGGCAAGTACAGAATAGTCAGTACTCCAATCACCAAATAACATCTAATCTACATCTAACAACATCCAAGAAACGAAATCAGTCGTCATGGTATATTTTAAAAAATTGTTGTTTTCGGAGCTTACCAAAACTAAATCTTACGAGAAGATTTACTTGCCTGTTTATTTTGATAGGATGCTGATATCGACACTGGTCAAGCAATGCTACGGGTAAGATTGTAGGATTACTAATTATTGAACTATTAAAACTCAGGGTCTTAAAATAACTGAGGAGAAAGTGCTATCTTAGTAATAATATCTGCATATGGTTAGACTTTCAAGTCTTCTCGGATAAGGACTTTAAATCGTAGGCCATGTCTCCCATCCCTTCCTTAACCTGTATCATGGGGGACATTAAAGAACCTGTTGAATTGTTCGTAGAAGAGTAGG